>BQNB010024625.1:34251-60501 GCA_026074375.1 Tanacetum coccineum
GGGTAAATTTTTGTTTGAGTTTCTTAAATTACTTAACAGCTTATGTTGTTTAATAAAAACAGGTTGTATAACAGTTCAATAAAGAGCTTATGAGAGCTTATGAGAGGCTTTTGAATACTTTAAAACAAGAACTTAAGAAAAACATATTTTAAGGAAAACTTGGAATTTCATTAATTCATAAAAAACATTACAATATTTTAGAGCTTAAGCTAACATTACACTACTAAAACTGATAAAAAATTAACTAGGTTAAAACTACATACCCATTCGGGCTTACAAAGTCCTACTTATATAATAAGCTAATGGGTCTTGGGGTCTTGAGTCTTCACCCGTTTGTGTTTTGTTTGTGAGACAGAACAATGGTGTGTTTGTTGTGTTAGAGACTTCAAAGATCAATCCAAGTCATCCAAATTGTTTGCTCTCCAAGTTCTCAAATCCTAGCCCTTGAATCTCTTGCCTTTAACCTTGGACCAATGGGATTAGAGGGGTTTACCAAGGTGGCAATTGCTGTTTATAAGGTGGGGTTTGAGAAAAGTGATGATGAATAGTGCTAAAAGTGGGTTTGGCAGGAAATGGGAGAGATTAACAGTGTTTTGAGTTTACAGGGTATGGGTTTTGGAAAATGGCAAAACTAGCCCTTTAATTTGATTAGAGTGTTTGCAAGTTTAGTCCATGTGGTGTTATAACTTTGGGAGAGTTGGCAGGAACAGCCCTTCAAGTTGTATAGAGTTATTGCATGGCTCGTCCTTGTATGGTTATAAGTTTGAGGGGTTGGCAGAAATTCCCCTTCAACTTATTTTTTTGGGCTTCTTTGACTTGTATAAATAGCCTAATGGGTTGACCCGGCCCATTAAATGGATGTGGGCGGACCCATTAAGTATTTCTTTGGTTACGGCTTTGTCTTCGACTTTTGGCTTTGTATGGGTTGACTTTGACTTTGTCTTTGGTTGACTTTTTCGCTTCTCACACTTTTCCATTCCGCTTTTGGTTTTGTTCGTTTTGACTTGGTTTTTGTCCTTTTCTTAGATATCCGTTACCTGCATAATACAAATGCAAAACATACAAATACAATGTATTTTTGGTACGTTTTTGGTCATTTGAGTTCGGTTTTAATGGAAAATGGTATGTGTAATTAAGCACACACCAGAGTGACAAGTCTATAAAGGTAAATTGGGTTAAGGTTTATAGGGTTGATCATTCTTTCTAGTCTCTATCGATACCAATATTCCATAAAAGGTGTCAAAATCACATATAAACATCCATAATGATGGAATAGACATATGTGATTTCTCGATCCTTAACGCGAATAAGCTAAAGAATAGGACTAGTAATCTTCACCAATAGTCGTAAACCAACAAGGGCGACGAAATCATATGTACACATCCATAACGATGAAATAGACACATGATTGCTCACTCCCTCATTCGAGTAAAACCAAAGGTTAGGATGAAGAACAATAAAGGGTATGGAATCTTCTAATCCTTTCACCAAAAGTAATACACCAGCAAGGCGGACAAAATCACACATACATGGTCGTAACGACGGAATAGATACATGTAATTGCTCGCATCCTCTTTCGAGTAAGACCCAAGGTTAGGGATTAGGAAAGGGAAAATAATTCTTGTTAAATAAACTGAACAAAACAAATAGATTAAGTCCGAACAAATAAGGAAAAGTGTTGCTAGTAACTTTCCCGACCATCACTTGAAGAAGACACAAAATCAAAGATAAATGCCTTGATAAATAGATTAATCAAACAACCTTAGTTGGCGTTCCCGTAACGACCAACTCCAAACATCCATAATATACACACTTTACAAAAAATAGTGGTGATATCGACCACTTTATACATGAAAATACATAGTTGGCTTATAATTGCGACCAACTAGAAATAATATACAACATAACTATACATCGTTGGTTTATAAAACGTACCAACGAATAATCGATCCTTTAAATAATAATATCGGTTAAGCTTAGACGAACTGATTTATCTCACCAATCTTACTTTTTTTCTCTTTCTCCATCTTTTTTTGTATTTTTTTTTTTTTTGATATTTTTGCTAACTAATACTGAAAAACGAACTACGGTGTAAAATTTCACCACTTCACGAATATGATAAATCTGGATAATTAATATCTGAACATATTGGTGAAAGTAGTAAACACACTAAAAATAAAAAACCACTACTTTCACATTTTCTCATTGCATTGTGCAATTTCCCGACCTAACCATGAATAGAGAATTCACACACGTGCCCAATTGCATTGTGCAATTTCCCGACCATACAAGAGATAGAAAATCCACATATGTACACAGGAAGTAGAATACTTTACACAAAAGCGACTAGAAACTGATTAAGGACTTAATCTAATAGGGTTGGCTAAGGTGTAAAGGTGTAACGAAACAAATATTTGGTGTAAGAAAAGAATGGAATGGCTCAACAAGTTTTTCTAGGGGTATCTTACTCTAAAAATGAGAGTAAACAAAGGGTTTATACGGGGGTTAACTAATAAGTATAGTTAGTTAATATCACAACATGTATAGGATTTTTGGTGTACTTATTTTATTTTTGAAAATTTTGAATTTTTTTTTGATATTTTGGTAGTAAAAACGGGATTACGTGAAAACAACGGCTGCAGGCATAATCAAATCGATAGATCCCCCCCATACTATAATCAAACATTGTCCTCAATGTTTTAAGAAGGGTCTCTACGTAAATCCTAAGCCGTTTATTAAGTATGTTCAAAGATAAACGTTAGTCGATAAGATTTGGATATTGGATTCCCAAAATGAAGATGAGGATTTAAAGCTCGAGTGATCGAAGGACAAAAACCACGAGCACGAGAGGCTTCAAAAATCCGGGACAATCCTGGACAATCATTACAAAAACACAAGCACACGAGAATGGAAGAGGCACGTCTCCTCACGTTACAAAACACTTATTCATTACTACCATTAATATTAGAATAAGCATGGGTTGCCTCTCACGAAGCGCTTGTTTAAGGTCACATAGCTTGACCTGATCCCCGAATTCATTGGTCCTTGGGGAAGGTTTGGAGATCCAGGACAACCATATATGGTACATCCCTTCCGAAGTAGTGCTTAAGTCTATGACCGTTCACCTTGAAATTTGGCCCGTCGGTTTGAGATAACTCGACGGTGCCATAAGGGAAAACTTGGGCAACGGTGAACGGTCTGGTCCAACGGGTTTTAAGTTTACCCGAGAAAATCTTCAATCAAGAATTAAAAAGAAGGACTCGGTCACCAACGTTGAAAACGCGATTCTTGATTTTGGAGTCGTGGATCTTCTTTGTCTTCTCTTTGTAGATCAAAGAGTTCTCGTAGGCTTGATCACGAAGTTCATTTAATTCATTGAGTTGAACTTTTCGGTGATCACCCGCGGACTTAAGGTCAAAGTTTGCATGCTTCAAGGCCCAATAGGCTTTGTGCTCGAGCTCGATCGGTAGATGACATGCCTTTCCGTACACGAGCTTGTAAGGAGTACACCCGATGGGTGTTTTGAAAGCTGTACGGAAGGCCCAAAGTGCGTCATCTAATTTATCCGACCAAGAGGCACGGTTCTCGCCTATGGTCCTTTCCAAGATTCTTTTTAAACCACGGTTGGAGACTTCCACTTGCCCACTTGTTTGGGGGTGATACGCGGTAGCAAGACGGTGAGTGACACCGTACTTAAGCATGAGCTTTGCCAATTGGTCATTGAAAAAGAGCGTACCGCGATTACTAATAATAGCGCGGGGAGTTCCAAACCAAGCAAAGAGAGATTTTAAAATTTTTACAATGTAACACCCCCATTTTAATATATCTCAGCGGAAGGGTCATTTGGGGTGCTACGTCATGATATAACAACTCAAGCATAGAAAACGACTCAAAAAGAGACGTTTTTTAAATACATTCATTCGAAATAAAAGTTTACATCATAGGTCCCAAATTGTTTCATAATTCATACAACATTTTTGGAAATCATCTTCGAATGACTTTTATTTAATGGGCCTTCAAAACATTTAGGTTTCCATAAGCGACAACCAAAAACTCCATCGCCGAATTACCTTCAAGGACCTGAGATAAAACATGCTAAAAGTCAACAATAATGTTGAGTGAATCCATAGAGTTTATATATATATATAAAGAATAAAAAATTTCCGAACACAAGCATCATTTCTCAAAATTCATCAGGATATAACGATGTGGATCAGACAAAGTTATAGGGGATTATTATAAGCCTCATGACATTGAACGTTACCATATAATAAAAATGCCCACTATACACCCTCGCTATGAGTGCATATCACTCTCTATACAACGCATCCGTGGTGTCATTTTCCCTACACGAGACGATAGCCAGTCGTCACGGATTGGAGGTGGCAACCTCCAAATAGTACTATTTCATGTATAAGCGTCTACCATTACCCGGTAGTTAACAATTCATGATTTCCGCGGGTCTTTTATCTAGCGAGTTAAGCTAACTTATAATAATCAAGGCTACTAGCATACATTCGGGTCCCTTGTGTTCTATTTTTAAAAACAAGCATGTTATCCCCCTCGCGGGTTTATAAAACAATTAAAGTATTAAAATGCGAGGCTATGAACTCACTAGTGATGTCGGAAGAGAATAGCGATATGAATAAGAACTTCGGGAGTAGGCGCGTCAATCAACCAAGACCTATACAAATTGTAACGGGTCTTAGGTTTCTAGTCGATAAAAATTAATGATAATTCATAAATTAAATAAGTATATGTATACATGTAGTTTATATGATGATCTTGCTCTTGAAATATAATTATTTCACACTTAAAGTTTTCTAGGTTTTTAACTTGTTTTTATTAGCCATTTTACTAGTATTGTCTAAATTAGTCCAAAAAGCCCAATAGGCCCATTAAGCAAACCCATTAAGTTATTATATTGATATTATTACTCAAAGACCAGGTCCTAGCCCATTAGTAAGGTCCAAGTGGATTGGGCCTAAAGTTAAGTCCAATAAGTCCATTTTGTTTCATTGGGCCTAGTGGTCCAATAAGCCTTACGGGTCCATTTTAGCTCATATACAACTTTTATTATAAGTTTTCGGGTTCTCGAGGTCGGGATACTTTTATTATCAGTATGTTAGTATTTTAAAACTCCCAAGAAGTGGGTCCTTACCACCTCGGGTTTTAGTTACAAAAATCGCTTTACATAGTATAGTGTTCGGGTAGTAGTAAATTTTGTATACTTTTATGTTTACGAAAATAGTCATAATTTATAAACCGTAAATGGTATAATTGATATATTTATATGCTTGGATTCATAATTAAGTGTACTTTACAGATTCAAAGTCATTTTTATACCTCTTTTAATATTACTTATACATATGGGTATATTACTACCTAATGGTCAAGTTACTAATTAGGACTGAAATTTCACTTTCACCATTTTTGATGCCATTTACAAACCATAAAGAGTTGGTTGACTATCCAATTGATTCAGAATCTACATGACTTTAGCTACAACCCATAGTTTTCACTTTTTAATTGGTTCAGCCGGTAAATATGACTTTTTCACAATTTGTACAGAAATGTCCAGATTTGACTAGTTTTAGTGTTTTGACCATAACTCATTCATTATTTACTTTCTTGGAATCATCCAATTTGCCCAATGTACATAAGAGATTTATCTATGACCTCATGTCATCAAATCAATCCTCAAACCTACTGAGTTTTATAGAATCTACTGTTCATTACAGCTCATAATTTTTATGATCTTTTCACTTGTTTTAGATGACTATTTTAGCTATAATTAACCTAGATCTATACATGCATGGCCATTTTTATTACTTGATCATCAAATATCATACATGTACATATACATTTAAAAATCAAAATGAAACATAAATAAAACTCATGCGATTTTACCACAATAAAATGAAGATGATGATCTAATGATCAAAAATATACAAGACTTCAATCTTCAAACTTGATCTTCACCCAAAATAATTTTTGATCACCATTTTTCTTCACCAAGATGACCTTATAAAATTCTTATAAAATCAGCCCCAAAAGTGTACAAAACCTTCTTGAATGCTTCTTTAAATCACCACCAAAATACAATAACCATACTAGGAAATCATCTTAACTTGAGTGCTTAATATTTGATCTTCAAAATTTGTATAGAATTTGTGTTTTTGGTGTGTATATGCCACGGCAAGGGGAGGAGAGAAAGGAGAGATTGGTGTGATTTTTATTTCAAAATGATAGTGTGTGTGTACTAGTTAGTCAAAGTTGTTTAAGTATGGAAGTAAGTATATTGCCAAGTGTATAAACATGAAGCAAGAATCAATACCAAGGGGACACCTAGTCCCTTGGTTGATCCGCCCCAATGGGGTTTGATTTAAGTGGGGTGAGTTGTATAACTTGCCCCATCATTTGTAAATACAGGTATTATCAAAGTCCGATATTTAAAAAGGTACGATTTGTAGTCGTTTTTCGTAAAACGTAAAAATAGTACGAGACACGAAAAATAAAAACAAATGCAACAAAAATATTTCTATGGCATTTTGAAAATATAAACGTCAATGCTTAACGTAGAATTCGCCGGTTCTTTGTAAACGTCACATAAATTACAAATGTAAGCCCTAATTTTTCCCGGTTAGTCGTGAGTTCATATCTCAACATAAAAATGAAAAATATAATTAATACTCGAGAATCAAATAACAACCTGAAATTGACGGATTGTCACAATTGTTACCCTTAACCAGTTGTTACACCCAAATAGCCTTAGCCTTCCTTGTATGTATTCGTTTATAGTACGTTATTGTTTTAACCAAAGTTAATTATTTAAGTACATGGTTGCTAAGTCTTTATCCTTGTATATACAATTTTAGGACGATTGAGATTCATGGTAGTATTTATTTTGCGAAAGAATAGGGAAGAAAAGTTAAAGCATTACCCCCATATTTGTTTGATAGTCTCCATGTTATGTTGATCCACCTCAATTAGGGTCATTAATTAGCTTATGTATTAAGTATCAAAAAATCAAGTGTAGGGGTATGTTTATACACCCCAAATGAAGTTATGAAAAAAAGAAGTTTAATGTAGAGTTGTGTAGAGTTTGTACATCTTTGTCTCAGTGGTCGAGTCTTTGTCTTAGCAAATCAATCAACGTGTATTCTTATAAATAATTAACTCACCACTTCACCCTAAATTCACCCAAAAAGCCACCCCCAAAAATATCTTATCCGTTTCCGTTTCCATTATTGTTATCATACACCTACACCCCACAACCTTTAAAGACCTCTTTGATAGTAATTTTTAGTACTTGCGCCTAACGGTGGAGGTTTGATCCTTTACCAAGCCTATGGTAATTTATATGCTACGATAGGTAATGAGTGTTATTTTCCCATTTCCTATACTGTTATAATTTATTATACACCTGAGAGAAAGAGAGAATCCAAACACTTATGTGAGGTGCTACTGTATAACTTTCGTACTTTTAAGTACGAGGTCTAGAAGGTTGTGTCGTAAAATATCTTTAAAAAGTAGGTTAAATGCCCCTGATACTTCTATTGTCTAGGTAGAAAAGCCCATTTGCTCCCAAGTGTAGGGGTATTTGATGAGGTGTCATTTTATACACTTTTTTGGGGTTATTTAACCCCTAAATCGTGCAAATATGCCCAACTTATGTAATTAATCGTTCTTTTTGTGTTTTCAGCACTTGCAAGGCTTTTGGAGGATATACACGTAACTTGGGCTCATTTAGAGAAGAAACGGACAAGATTACAACTCTACACCGAAGTGGTTTTAAGAATTGCTCACAGAGCCTGGAGACGGCGTCGCAATTTCCTAGCGACGCCGTTAGATCATACAAGAGACGGCGTTAGAAAACTTATGAAGGCGTCAGAACATAACTACCTCAAAAGAAACCCTAGAATATTCGGTGAAGCGACGGTGTCAGAAAACCTGCGCGCCGTCGTGGCCTGTTTCCTACATATACACTTGTTCTTAGGGTTTTAGTATGTAACTTTTAGGAATCGAACCCTACTTTTAGAAGACAATTATAACTGCTATTTAGGCCGTTTTTAAGGTGTTAAAACCCTCTTGTATGAGCCTTAATTACATATTTTATTCAAGTGAGATCTCCTATCTATTATCATTCAATATGTCTATGTTTTGTGTGATTGATTCTTGTTCTTCACTTCCTTTTAACATGCTAGGCTAGATCCTTTAGTATTTATTTATGATTGTATCAAACTTAGTTTGTAGATCCTTTTAATGTTGCTTCTTGTGATGAATGTGCGCGTTAGGCTTTAGAAAAATAGCCATAAGATAATAAATTGGCATAGACGTCGAGCGAAACGCGAGTGCGCAAAACGGATACCATCGGTAATAGTCTTCATACTACCTTACCCCTAATATGATTGATCCTTATGATTGTGTCGTTGTGTGTTGTTAATTTTATGATTTCAAGTTTTAAATTTATATTTTGCCGACTAAACCAAAAACAACACTTTAACGGGTAGTGTACCCGATCAGTGGTAGTTTCATGGTAAGTAGGGTGTCGATCACTAAGAGCGAGAAACACTTTCAATTTATTAATACTTTGATTTTCTAATCTAAGTTAGTCTAATCTATGCTAAACCTATGCTAAACCTATGTTAATCCTAAATCTAATGGATAAGGGAGTTTTCAGCCTGAGAGACTGGCACGGGTTTTACAGTGAATAAAACCAATTCAAGACACTAAAACACACGCAAGCAAATTGNAAATTTGCCTCGACTCTAAAAACTTTAATCGGAAACAAAGAGAAGTTGAGTGAAATGGCTAGAACTCCATTGAACGAGAATTGCTCAGCAGTCATCCTAAACAAGTTACCGAAAAAACTTGGAGACCCTGGCCGATTTCTTATTCCATGTGAATTTTCTAGGATTAATACATGCAACGCCTTAGCCGATCTCGGCGCAAGCATTAATCTTATACCATATTCCGTCTGGAAAGATCTCTCTCTTCCCGAACTAACCCCAACTTGCATGACGCTAGAGCTAGCAGACCGTTCAATCACTGAACCAATCGGTATTGCTAAAGATGTCCGTTTAATGGTGGGAAAGTTCCAGTTTCCAGCAGATTTTGTGGTCGTAGATTTTGAGCCAGATCCCCGAGTACCTTTAATTCTCGGGAGAAGCTTCTTAAAGACAAGTCATGCATTGATAGAAATCTGGACCAAACTTCAAGGTACACGGCTAATTATAATCATATGACGGCGAACCGAATTGACGTTATTGAATTGGCATGTGAAGAATACTCGCAAGAAGTTCTAGGTTTTTCTGATTCAGTTGCATACGGTAATCCTTCTTCGGGGATAGTGATTTTCTCCTTCTCGAAGAAGCAAATGCTTTTATAGCTGTCGATGACCAGCCAATTTCACGGGAAATTGATGCTACTTACTATGATCCGGAAGGTGACATTCTTATTCTGGAAGCACTTCTCAATAGTGAACCGTTACCTCCTCTTCTGAATCATAAAGATTATTTTCTCCTTCTCGAAGAAGCCAACACTAACTCCTTTCGGGGATAGTGATTTTCTCCTTCTCGAAGAAGCCAATGCTTTTATAGCTATCAATGACGAGCCAATTTCACGGGAAATTGATGCTACTTACTATGATCCGGAGGGTGACATTTTTATTCTGGAAGCACTTCTCAATAGTGAACCGTTACCTCCTCTTCCGAATCATAAAGATTATTCGCTCGGAATCCGAAAAGAACTTAAAGTTGTTGAAGCTAAAACCGTTAAATCATTAATTGATGAGCCTCCCGAGGTTGAACTTAAGGACTTGCCCTTCGAACTAATGTGTGATGCAAGCGACTTTGCAATTGGGGCAGTCCTAGGGCAACGAAAGAACAAGCATTTCCAACCAATTCACTATGCCAGCAAGACAATGACCGAAGCTCAAGCACACTACACTACGACCGAAAAAGAATTACTTGCCGTAGTGTACGCTTTTGAGAAATTCCGGTCATATCTCGTTTTGTCCAAAAGCATAGTGTACACGGACCATTCTGCTATAAAGTATCTCTTTGCTAAAAAGGATGCTAAGGCAAGATTAATGCGGTGGATCCTTTTGCTCCAAGAATTCGATGTTGAGATCCGAGACAAAAAAGGAGCAGAAAATCTAGCCGCCGACCATCTCTCCAGACTTGAGAACCCTCACCAAAATGAGTTCGAGAACAAGGAAATCACGGAAACATTTCCACTCGAAACTCTTGGATCGGTTGCTCTTCGTGATGATAATACCCCATGGTTTGCAGATTTCGCAAATTACCATGCGGGGAACTTCATTGTCAAGGGAATGTCATCCCAACAGAAAAACAAGTTTTTCAAAGATGTCAAACATTATTTCTGGGACGACCCCTTTCTATTCAAGATCTGTGCTGACCAAGTAATTAGGCGTTGTGTTTCGGGGCAAGAAGCTTTTGACATTCTCAAAGCTTGCCACAGTGGACCCACTAGGGGACACTACGGTGCCAATTACACCGCTAAAAAGATCTTCGATTCAGGATTTTATTGGCCCACAATCTACAAGGATGCCCATGACTTTGTCACCCGATGTGACATTTGTCAACGTCAAGGCAAAATTTTGCAACGTGATGAGATGCCACAAAACTCTATCTAAGTTTGCAAAATCTTTCACATTTGGGGCATTGATTTTATGAGGTCGTTCCCGTCTTCAAGAGGGAACAAATATATACTCGTGGCAGTTGATTACTTCTCAAAATGGGTTGAAACAAAAGCGCTCCCCACCAACGATGCCCGAGTTGTTTGCAAATTTCTTAAAACTCTCTTCTCTAGATTTGGTGCCCCTCGTGCAATCATAAGTGATCGCGGAACCCATTTTTGCAATGACCAGTTTGCAAAGGTCATGCTTAAATACGGAGTCACTCATCGTCTCTCCACCGCGTATCACCCATAAACAAGTGGGCAAGTTGAGGTATCGAATCATGGCTTGAAACGAATTCTTGAAAGGACCGTGGGCGAAAATCGTGCCTCTTGGTTGGACAAACTAGATGATGCTCTCTGGGCCTTCCGTACAGCTTACAAAACACCCATCGGGTGCACTCCGTACAAGCTTGTATATGGAAAGGCATGTCATCTACCGATTGAGTTGGAGCACAAAGCTTACTGGGCCCTTAAGCATACAAACTTTGATATCAAAACCGCGGGTGATCACAGAAAAGTTCAACTCAACGAACTTAATGAACTTCGTGATCATGCCTATGAAAACTCTTTGATCTATAAAGAGAAAACAAAGAGAATCCATGACTCCAAGATCAAAAATCGTGTTTTCAACGTCGGTGATCGAGTCCTCCTCTTTAACTCTAGATTAAAGATTTTCTCAGGCAAGCTTAAGACCCGCTGGAGTGGACCATTCACTGTAACCTAAGTTTTTCCATATGGCACTGTCGAGTTATCCCAAAACTCTGGGCCAAATTTCAAAGTGAATGGTCATCGTTTGAAGCACTACTTTGGAGGGGGTATCAATTGGTAGTCCCGGATCTCCAGACGTTCCCCATGGACCAATAAATTCGGGGACGGGTCAAGCATAGCGACCTTAAACAAGCGCTTCGTGGGAGGCACCCCATGCTTATCAGTAGTAGTATTATGTAGTAATGAATAAGTGTTTTTGTGTGAGGAGGCTTACCTCTTCCATTACCCGTGTTTTGTCCGTGTTTTGTGTGTTTTGTGTTGTATGTCCAGGATTTCCCAGATTGTGAAGACTCTCGTGCTCGCAGTTTCACCCTTCATCCACAAGAGTTTCACATCCTCAGCTTCATTTTGGGAATCCAGTATCCAAATCTAATCGACTAACGTTTTATCTTTTGGCACACTTAATAAACGGCCTTAGATTTACGTAGGTACCCCTTTTAAAACATCGAGGACGATGTTTAGTTCTAGTATGGGGGGGATCTTCGATTTGATTTTTGCCTGCAGCCGTTGTTGTCACGTAATCCCGTTTTTACCACCAAAATTTTTGCAAAAATACCAAAAAAATGAAAAAATTTAAAAATTTTCAAAAATAAAATAAGTGTTTTGTCACAGTTTTGACTTTCCTAATGGGTAGAATGAGAATAAATTTTGACTCGATCGGGCGTGTTGAGCCCTAGCTTTGTCCCTTAACCATTTAATAAACGAAAGTTTATTAGGCTAAGCATTCGCGGATCCTTTTATTAGGGATTTTAAATTTGCGAAGAACGAGAAATGATAGTGTTATTTACAAGTAGGATGCTAAACAAGGATTATTTGGAAATCTTAAAAGCTTATAAGTGTAACTTGTCGCTTTTTCTCCCAGAAGCTCTTAACCTGACTAATAAACGTGCTTAATTTTGCTTTAACTTTAAACCGACGTTTTCTAAAAAGAAGCTCTTTCGGAAACGAAAATATTCATCTTAGTTCAGCTTTATACTTGAGTTTCTAAAACGAAATTTTCTCTATTACGAAAAATATGTTGCAAAATGAAAAAATGATGAAAAAATGAAAAAAAATGAATAAAATAAATAATGAAAAATATAAACTGTGGGCTGATAAAGGTTTACTGCATCTTGCCGGCTCACAACCGATGTTGCAGTCTTCAAAACAAGGCCCATAGTGAGATAATAAATGCCAAAGTGCATCTGTAAGTGTTAGAAACCGTCGTCAGACTAAGTCACTACATCTTGTCGGAGGCGTGGCCGATGTTGTAGTCATGTAAATGATGACGGTATTATAGTATAGTATATAGCAATAAATGAAAATTTAATGGTTAAGATTTCTTTTTCTAAACTCAAGTATAATTTTGAACTAAGAATAACTTGCTTTAAGACTTCAAAAGTTGTTGGTTGCCGTCGGTAGATTATTTTGATTAAGTATTCTCCGTGGGGTGTCAAAAACCTAGGCACTTAGCTGATGAGGCTGGGACGTTCCGAGAAGAAAGGTCGCTACATGGAATAATCGCACCAATGAGATCATTAAATTTTTGATGTTTGCGTGCTTTGAGTAGTATTGTTTATTTAGCGGTAAATCTAAGAAATTCGGCCTAAAAGGGTGGAGTATCCCGCTATTACATTGCGAACATTCTCCTGTGGGGTCTCAACCTGATAACCTAAGTCGAACTCGGCTGGGATCTATCGAGAATATGCTGGTTGGTGGGTGATCTAGTCTTTTCCCTAGATTTCTTCAGAAATATCGGTATGCACATAAACTGTACCACTTTCTAAAACTGTCAATCTAAATTTAACTTAAAATTAAGCACAACCACTCTAATTGAATAATTGTTGGGAGCGAAAAGTTGACAAGTCATAGTTATAAGTAGTGTTAGCATCTTTACTTGTACTTAGCGGTGATTTCGTTTTTACGCTTAGCTTGGGACTAGTGAAAAATCGGGGACGATGAATTTATCCATTCGGACATCCATAGATTATTCTATGGGCGCTTCTCATTCTATGATCCCAGTGTTGATAAAATAAAGGAAGTCAAACATGTTAGTTAGTTGAAAGAAAAAGGTAAATCCAAAAATATTAGGGATAGTTAGTGTACATATAAAAAATGGTGAAAACGGAACTTGTCGAAGCTATCGATTCTTTAGTTCCCCTTGACGAACGCTTAGCTACTTTTCGAGGTTATTAGTCGAGGGGGATTGAGATTCTTGGTTTCTTAAGTGTTTACTTTATAACATTGCGTGAGGACACGGCAATATCTTAGTATGGGGGATTTAATATGTGCTTAATTACACATATTTTATACCTAATAAAACGAGCCTAAATGACCAAAAACAGACTGAAATTGCCAAATATACGTTTGTTTTGCTGTGTGTACTGTGCAGGTAACGGATATTCAAGAAAAGGACAAAAACAAAGCCAAAAATGACAAAACCGAGCACGGAATGGAAAAGACCGGAAAAGACAAAGTCAATCGAAGCCAAAAGTGCAAAAGTCAACAGTCAAAGTCAACGGAAGTCAACCCCGACAAAAGTCAAAGTCAAACCCGAAGCCTAAAACGAAAAAAAATATTAATGGGCCAACCCGCACCCATTTAATGGGCCGGGTCAGCCCATTAGTACTAACTATGAAGACTAAAGAAGACTTAAGGCTTTTATGAGCCTTTTCATATGTGCAGCCCATTTCCAGCCCATTTCCAGCCTAAATCAATAGCCATGAGCCCAACAAAGACTTAACAGCCGGTTAGGCTGTTAGTCTCAGTCATCACCACAAGGACCAACTATGTAATGTGTAATAACACTTTGGGGGGCCAAACCTGGCCAATCCCCAAAGTGTTATATGAAACAAGGACGAGTGGTGCAAGTGACATATAACCCTTGAGGAGCTAGACCTGTACATCACCAAACCTTCCACCCTTATATCTTCGTTGACCTCAGTCAATATTCCCCCATTCCTGCCATTTTTAAACCCTCTCAGTCACATGCCCATCTTCCCACCTTTACCCTGCAATACCCAACAAAACCCCATGGTTAAACATCCCTCTCCTTCTCCACTATCACCCCACTCAAGATATATTGCTAACTTGGCAATCTCACCAATTTCGAGCAACACCAACGGCTGAGATGGTGATCCAAAGAAGCAGTAGGTTGAAATCAATGGCCAAGGATGACTTATGATGGTTTGCACTCACAAGAGAAACACAATATATGTTTATGTCTCTCAGAAGAAACACAAGCTGAAGGAATTGAAGACTTGGGTTTTTGGGTATAAATACCCAACCCAATGTAGCCAAAAATTACATCTCAAATTGCAGTCTTATTAATCTTTTTATGTTTTCCAAGTTAAAAACCAGTTTGTATTTTCATTTTAATGTACTTTCTTTTATTCAAATTAATGAAAATCAAGTTTCTTTCAATTTCTCACTTTTAGCTTAATCCTTATTTAAATTATTGAAAAAGGGATCTTAAACTTTAAAGTTATCATATAAACTGCTAAGATTGAAAAGCCACAAGCTTTTCCTCAGCTTATTGCTTTTTTTTAAGTTAATAGTCAAGGTTTGACTTTTAAAGTCAAATAAGCAAAAATTTGGAGCATCTATGGCCTTGTAAGTGACTTTTCTTTCATTTTGGCTTATTAAAGTACTTTGATTTATTTTCTGCTTATAGTTTTATTGCTATTTGACTTATGCTTATTTATGCTTATTAATGATATTTAGTGCTTAAAAACCTAGTCTTGTAGTTTAGAAATCATTTGTTTAAGTTTTTCATCAAAACTGTCAATTTTAGCTTATTCACTGTTGGAATTAGATAGCTTATTAGAGTGCTTATTTCTGAGTGCTTATTGTTCTTATTGCTTATGTTGTATTGATTTTCATGTTTGTTCAAAAGTGGTGAATTATTTCTGTCTTTAATGGGCCTTTTGAACGAATGTTGAAAAATTGGGGGTGTTTGCATAAGCCTAAATGGTGTGTCAAAATGGTATGGTAATGGGGTTGGGTCACTAAGTCCCTTTCTCCTAGCTATATTATGGGGGGGCGGGAAAATACTATATAAATAGATTATTTTAAGATTTTATAGTATAAATTTCATTAGTTAAGTTTGTCATAGTTATAGTTTAAGTCTGTGAAATTTTTAATAGCTAGATTTACTCGTTTTGATAAGTTGCTTAAGAGTGATATAAGTCCATGTCTTTATGTCTATTTTGAGTGAATTAATGACTTAGAAATGAGCCTTGTGTTCCTGCATTTGTGTTTTTGTGTATGTCATAACTTGTCCAAGTAGCCCAAGCAGTTTTAAAAGCCATCTTTTTAGCACAAATTTAAATAAGCTATTATTGTTATTAAGCTATGAAATTTGGTATACAAGCTCACTGGAAGCAAATCTAAATATGTTTGGCCTTGGTTCACTTTTTAGAGCTTATTACTGTAACATTCCGTATTTTCAGGTCATTTACAACGTCATATATTTTACTAATAATTTTTTTTCTCGTATGCATTTACTTTTAATTATAATAGTTAAGTTAAATCGCGTAAGCTATAAATTATCAATTAATGTAAACGGACACCAAACGAATTAAAGTTTTCGTCAAGCAAGCAATATATTTTTTTTACGAAAGTAATAATCAACTTTTTATATTTTATTTTTATTGGTTGCGTAAAGTGATTACGTTTCGCAATAAATTACGTTTAGGCATACCCGGAACCACCAAAACTTTTCTACGCTTCAACAAATACCCACATTTATACCCAATACATAAAAGTTACAAAAATATCTCACTTATATCACTCTATGGCCGAAATTCTTGTAATGTATACAAAGTTATACAAGAAAAATGAAAGAAAGTCTTACAACTTGGTCAATATACAACATAACTCATTAATACCTAGCCATAACTTGTTTCTTTGACCAAATACTTTGACCAAGACTTTCCCCAAAACCCTCCCATTGTCCCCTTGACCGAATTCCCCCCCCCCCTTTGACCATTGACCCTTCTTGAGAAAGTTTTGACCAATACCTCTATCCTATTATATACTTGATATACTAGTGATTTCACAAACATAACTCTTAGTAAATTTTTCACAAAAACTCTCTCTTTCTTCCTTAGCTCACGGCAAACAAAACCCCTTGTACATAATCCATACATAATTTTCTTCAACATATTCAAAGCCATCAACATCATTTCTGAGATTATACTAAGGTGTTTGCAAGCCTTCGGTTTTAACCATTATGCAAGTATTGAGAAAGAAAGTACGATTAATGGTTCTATAACCTAATATAGGTTTTCTAATTTTCAAGCTTTGTTTTTATATTAAAAAGGGTTTAGATACTTTGGTTCATCACACTACATTCATTGAGGTTATCTAAAAACCTGTCATTTCTTTACTTTATGCATTTTTATATGTTTAACATGTTTCTATTTAACTAAATCACCATTTAGGATTTTAACATCGGAAAATGGAGTTATCAAAGTCCACCAAGTTTCTATCCAAATTCAGTGTTGTA
Organism: Tanacetum coccineum; assembly: GCA_026074375.1. Taxonomy (NCBI): domain Eukaryota; kingdom Viridiplantae; phylum Streptophyta; class Magnoliopsida; order Asterales; family Asteraceae; genus Tanacetum; species Tanacetum coccineum. The sequence goes on from BQNB010024625.1 coordinate 51,212, forward strand.
AATAACATATTATTTTATGTTTTTATAAAATTTCTACACATCTTGACTTTTCCAAAAGATAGAAACTCGAAACAAAACGTTCATTTATAACTAAGAAGATACATAGTTTCGAGTTATACGTTAATTAAAACTTTTATAAAAAAATATATTTTATAAAATTTACTGTTCACATACAGATACATTTGGAACATAATTATAAAACTTTTAATTACGAAGACGTTACTCGAAAGAATCACTAAAATCGACGTTATTTTAAACGGTAAGTAAGGACGTTTCAAAGAAATTATCGAACATTTATATAATAAGCTGAAAATCTCTGTGCACGCTTCAGCAGCTGCTTGAAGCTCCATTTCGAGGGCTCTTCGGGTCTGATTGGAGTCGAAATGTAAAACTACTAAAGTTGTTCGGAACGGCATTTTACATAAACTGCCGATTTTTATAATTTTCGGATTATGTATATTTGATAATAGACATATTTATGAGATGGTATGTGTTGTGTTCGTTTTTTAATAAATTTTTGTGAAAGCATTTTGGAATCACTTTAAATAATATTTTATTACTTGTTTTAAACTTTTTTAAAGTTATTTTTAAAAAGGCAGATTGAACTATTTTAACGATTATACGAGCTTTAATACATGGCATTTATTTATCAAATGGGATTTAATCATTATTTCACAAACACAATTAGATGGTGATTGAACTATATAGACCTATATGTGGTATTAATCAAAGTACTATATTACTAGGGAGTTTCATAATGAGGCCTCTTCGGGGTGGCGTATCGACGAGTTGTTGGATTTACGATTTAAAGTGTCCTAGCTCCTCATACGTTCACTACACGACCTCTTAATTATGATAGCCCGAACGATAGTATGATGTGCTATTACGACTTTAAATAATCAAAGTGTTTCGTACTTATACGTTCTATATGTGTAGGTTTGCTTTGGATTCCTTCGTGACGCATTTTTATTTTGAATACTTGGATGATTTCCTTCCACTCAAGGTGAGTTTCATAGCCCCTATTTTACTTGTTTTAAACTGTTATTGGGGGAGAATACATGATCGTTTACAAACTTGTAAATTATTTTACTACAATACAATTTCCTTTTGAATACTTTGTGAGTTCATAGTCTCGCCATTTCAATCTTTTCAATGTTTTATTAACCCCGCGAGGGAATAAATGCAACGTTTTAACAAAGTGAACTTATTTGATTCTACTACATAAGCGTTTACATGACTAATTTTTTACTAAAGCTCGAGTTGTTTGCTACATGATTTGAGATCGTGAAATTACCTATATTTGAACTTGATTTTTAGACATGATTTGTTTTACTACCGGACACAAGTGTTTTTTCAAGTGTATGCTATCCATGTTTTCAAAGTGTTTACAAATTGTATGCTATCCAGATTACTGCCTGAATGTTATTGCCTAAGAGCCACGAACTCGGGTGCAAATCCCTTATAATTACGAATACTGGTGCAAATCCCTTATAATTACGAATACTGGTGCAAATCCCTTATAATTACGAATACTGGTGCAATTCCCTTATAATTACGAATACTGGTGCAAATCCCTTATAATTACGAACTCGGGTGCAATTCCCTTATAATTACGAATACGGCTTCGATGTCATGAGGTTAGCGCAATAATACCTATTTCGGACTATGGAATACGTACATAGTCTGCTATTACTTGTTTTGGACTTCGGAATACGTACTTAGTCCACCATTACTTAAGTCTTGTGGTCCACTTTTAAATACTTCTTGATTTTATTAAATCACTATTCGGATTTCCTAAATAATACTTTGAAATACTGTAACGCTACTTTTCTTCTGAAATATTTCTTAAATTATTTCAATACTGCTTTTACTTAAACCTATGAATTCACCAACATTATTGTTGACGTTTTGCATGTATTTTCTCAGGTTATTATTTTGCTAGCTGAGCATTGGGAGCATTTGAGTCGCGCGGATATATTTTTGAAGGCTTAATAACTTGAGTACCATTCGACAAACGTTTTAAACAAAATGTTTTCTATTGCATTATAATTGGGACCCTTTGTAAACTCTGATTTTAATATATCGAATGAGAAATTTATTTTAAACGTCTCTTTTGAGGTCGTTTTCTGTGACTTGTACTTTGTGCCTTGAAGTCGCACCCCAATGTTACTATTCCGCTGCCGTCCGATTTTGGGGGTGTGACACCCACGCCTCACTGTTAAAATCAGCATCCTCGGCCACATCCTCAACAACTTTCTGCATATATTCTTGTGTCGACATTAAAGCCCCATCCGGATCAAGAATAAATACATTTTCTTTAAGCAGCTTGACTCGCTGAACAAGACCCGCAGGACCGGGTATTATCCTAACTGGGTTAGAGGTTGAGGAAGATGGTTCAACACATATGCTATTAGAGAGCTGAACAACACCCGCAGGACCGGGTATTATGGTAACTGGATTTGGGGTGTATAGAGATGGTTTAACATGTGCGCTACTAGACGAACGCACAACAAGTGTTAAATGGAGATCAAATTCGTCTATATCAAGACTGTATTCCCATGGATCATTTTTGTTAGTGAAATTGGAATCCATCTGGAATGAATTGCTTAACTGCATGTAGTGCTTTTTGGTGGGCTTAGCTGATATCGGCACACATGCATACAGCAATACAAGTTTGGTATATGGTGATGACAAGTAACATACAGGGAGCCAATCATTCCACGATAATGTGTAGGATCAACTGCTTTCCCTTGTGGATCTTCATCCATTTTAGATTTCTCCACCATTGGAGTATCAACCGGGTCGCTAGATTCCATACTGATGTAGTGAAAATAAAGAGATAAACAATTGGATCTGTTGATTCAAACGAATACCAGAAACATTTCTTCCAAATATCGTTGATTCAAATGAATACCGATAATCAGGGGTAAATTATTAGCAAAACTGCCAAAAATAAACTTTTCATATAATATTCAACTCAATAGCTAAGATCATAGTACAATTATTAAATAGGCAAACAAAATGTAAAGGGCCTCAAAGGCAAACGGGCCCGAAATTCAACTAAAAACACAAAGTCCAAAAATACCCAAAAAAACTTATAAATGCAAAAACTCATAAATATATGATTAGGGAGTCAAACATTCGTAACCTAACTATGTTGGGCTACCATGACGTTCTCCTCATTCCAAGCTTTAAAATGGCTGGTCCTGGGCCTAAAACAGATTATCCGAGCCCAAGTTATGCCCCTTTGAAAAAGGGCCTTTTCTTCATACGATCCTGGGCCTCTAGAAACAAAAGGGCCCGTTCTTCAACACTTGGTCCTGCATCACATATCGTACTTTTTAATTATTTCAAGAGCATATTTGAATTAGTTAAGAAAGATGCCTCTAGGACTTTGAGAAATTTGAAGTCCAAGAAAGAAGGACATTCTTCTTGACGATATCCCCTTGCTACAGTAGCTTGTTTTTCAAAAACCCACTCCAGTTTGTCTATCTTACTTTAAAGACTCCACTTAAGGTAATGATCATGACACAATCTGGACGAGGTACGAGCTTCCAAACTTCAAGTCGTTAAACTCATTAAGTTCTTCTTTGCTAGCTTGGAATTATCATGATCTTTTAAAAGCTTCTTTGTAACTTCTTTGGGTTTCAAAGTAAGTAAGGGATAGTGATAACGCTCATTTTTACATATTTTTTATATGCGTTATCAGTGCTTTTATATATCTATTTTGGTTAATTATAAGAATTTTTGATACTTAATCAAGTATATTTTCTATTGTAGGTTCTAGGTACGTGTTGTGGAAGAAAACAAAGGAATACATGAAGATTGGAAACTTAAACAAAGAAGTAAATCAAACTCAGAGCTTCCCGACACTGTTTACTGTTTTGGTTTAACTCGCGTCATTTGAATACTCCGTTGTCGTTAATCTGGCGGCCACGTGAAGAGAATTCAATTATCTACAACCTTGAAAAAGGTCAAGTGCTAAAATTTCCCAATGTGCGGTGGTTTTACCTAAAGTGCGATGGAAAAAATTAAAGGCATTAAATAAAGAAAGCATTAACACCCGAAGTGCGGCGCATAATATATTTTATGCGGTGGTTTTGGCCCCCGAACAGCCTATAAATATTTGGCTCTTCCATTTCATATCTCTCTCATACAACTATATATCTTACACATATACACTCATTGGAGCCTTTGAGAGGAGGAAGGAGTGGTGAAGATCTTTGGATCCAATGATCCAAACACCCCATTAATTTGTCACTTCACACCATATCACCACCACCACCATAGCCATGAATTCCCAGAGTTCTAACACCATATCTAGACCACATACCATCCATTTCCAAATTTTAAACACTTCTATCTTTGATTCTTAGAGGATTCACACCAAATTCTCTTAAGATCATCACCATAAACCTTGTTACCAAACACTCCATTTGGTGATATGTTGCGAATTTCCAAAAGTTACTTGGTAAATTCTATGTTATCTTAGTAGCATTTTATAACACCCCGTGTTTTCAGGTCATGTTACGACTTTAATTATTCCATTTTCTTTTATTTGTAGAATTTCAGGTCGTGTTTACTTTTTATGTAAATCGCCTAGTTAAATTCTAATGGGTAGTAAACTTATACCAAATCTTTCTTAATGACGTGATAGGACTATGTTAACTAATGACTCTAGTTATCATTCCCTACGACTTAACAAACCATAAGCGTGTGTATGCTATCCCTTCACCATAAATAAGTGTTTATCTCTAATAAGTAAACAAAATAAGTATTATATTTCTTTCCTTGTTTTCAAATAATATACACAATAAAAACCTCCTAAACATTAAACCTAATATTAGAAACAAATATAATTCCCTACAAACTAGATAGAGCCCTGTGTATATGTTTTTCCCCTCAATCCCACAAATCAGTAATCCTCTCCTCACTAGAAAAGATGTACAATTCCTTAATCTCACTTATAACTCAAATATCCCCTTGGATTTTGCCAAGTCCTTTTTATAAAACTCCCGTTCTCTCACATATTTTCTTGTTTTCTGCTTCACACGCAACCCACAATAATAAACCCCTTTTCATCCCTGTACCTTGACCATGTTAAACCCTAAAAATCCCTTGCCGTATATGAGTTAACATAAAAACGTGACCCATGAATGAAGCACTATACCTGCTTATCTATTTTAGTATAAAAGGACTCTACTTCTCCTTGCAAACTCAAAATAGAAAAACAAAAGGTTAAGCATATCATATTCATAATCTACTCCCTCTCACAATTGTCTTTGTTTTTCTATCCTTGGTTTCAAAAAAACTTCACATATAACACTCACACGTCGCACCATCGACTTCGTCCCTAATAAACCCTAAAATCCTAAGAAAACCCTAACTAGGTTCTTTGATTCTTTTTCTTTTCGTTCCCTGTTAGTCGTCCACATCAAGGCAGCAAACGAACTAGTGGGTTCGTGATCGTAAGGAGGTGCAAGTAGTTGAGAGTGGTTTTTGTTTGGGTGTTTGATTTTGTATACGTGAGGAGTAATGGATTTGGTTTATTCTCATCTTGTTGGGCAAGTTTCTTACGCATTTGGTCATTATGTTTTTCTGTTTGAGTCATCAACTATTATTTTCTTTCTTTATTGATATCTTTTTTGTCTTTATAGCTTATTTTTTGTGTGCTTGAAACCTGTTAAGAAACAAAACCATTTTTTTGTGTACTTCTGATGTTCATCGAATAAACCAGTAACATACTATATGATTTGTTAAGAGACTAATAGCTTGGGCCATGTTTATGCGAATGTAATAGGCTTAGGAAAACAGTCATTCGAAAACTTGGGCTCATTAGTTGGGTAAAAAGAAAACACATATGCTAAAACTTTTAAAAAGAACGCAGCCCACACCTGTAAGTTTGAGTACACCATTCGACCCCTATAAGTAGAGTATATAATCAAACTTTGCTTATTTCGTAAGTAGGGCATGTCATACTTCATTTTTCCCGTGGAATCTCTAGTTTTCATCACGTATCGACGAAGCTAGAAGGACTTAAAGTCACACGACAGAAACTGTCATTTTTCCATTGTTTTACAAACAGCCAACGAGGCATTTTTTTCTCAAGTTATTGTGACGTTCTTACCTAATATTAAAACGAACCAAAAACTGTTAATTGAAGCTTGATGTACCATCTTTAAATAGGAAAAAGAATTGGTCCTTTTCGTTTAGAAACGAGCTCGCAAACGTGACCTTAAGTTGGTGCTGCTGTCATGTTTCCACAAGTTAAAACTGTTGACATACGGGTCGCGCACCCCTTTACTTTGCTGTTTTTTACCATGGTAATGACCCCAACTGTTAACTATAAAAGAGGCATTAAAGGAGACCTGGCCGTAGATTACTAAGATGTGTTTATTTGTCTTAATACGAGTGATGCTTGTTCGCAATTGGTGATGCAAAGTTAGTCAATTGTCACTTGTAAAACACTTAACCAAAATAACAAATGGCTGTTTCGGTAACCAGTCGCGACACACTCTTTAGCCACGTTTTTTACCCTTTAAATGAAATTTTTAGACAAAACTCAAATGATGAAAGTTATAGACAACATGACCTAGTTTTTTCCCTTATAAAAAAAAAACAAAAAAAAAAAAACCCAACTTTTATATAATTTATTGGGTAACGAATCCGGAATTTAATTGTAAACTACACTTGTGTCCACAAATTTTTTATTAATTGAAACGTAAACATTTCTAAACGCTTTTAATGCGTTTTGTCACAACTTTGCCAATTTGTTTGACACATTTAGGGACCAAATCAAGTGTCGACCCAAACTAACTTAGGAAAGTACTCATGACTTAGATCCTAAAATGTCCGATATCATAGTCTACATGTTTAATAATAAAAGAATATGGTCTGATATATTTGGCCGATTTTCATGAAAAGTCATATTTATAAACAAGTAATATTTTCTCAAACTCAAGCACATACTAAGGACAAGATTGCATGCATTGTAGTGTATTACATGATTAGTAATATGCGTACTATTTATTTAGGTAGCGGATAGAGTTTTGGATTGTTTTCGCGTGCATCATTTACCTCCTCGCTTCTTATTCGTTGCTACCTCATTACATCCATTAAGGTGAGTTTATAGTCCCCATCTTAAACTTTTTAATCATTTATCAAATCTCGGGATGAGATCATGTTTTGTTTACAAAATGGATGCAAAGTGCATTGGTATTATTGCTTAATAAACACATATCATTTTTCTATAATAACGGACTTAAATGACTAAAAATGTACAAAATACATTGTATTTTCGTATGTTTTGCATTTGTATTGTGTAGAAATGTTATCAAACAAAGGACGAAAACAAGAAGAAAGCCAAAAATGGAACCATAACCAAGCACGGGATGGAAAAGACAAAGTCAAATCAAGTGCCAAAGTCAGTCAAATTCAAAAGATAGCCAAGTGGAGGAAATACAACTTGAGGGACTAAAATTGCCAAAACTTCGTTGTCATCACAAGGGCTGAAATTGCATTCCGGGTGAAGTATAACTTTAGGGGCCAGTTCTGCCAAACCCCTAAAGTTGTATCATAAAAGGGCGAAAATTTCACAATAAAGTTATAAGAGATGAGGGGCCAAAGCTGCCAACTCCCTAGAAGTCATTTTTCCCGCCCAAACAAAACCCCAGATACAACTCACGGGTGTCCTTCTCCCCTTTTACCCTGCAACCATGAAAAATTCAGAGGATAAAACCTTCCCCCCTCCTCCACTATCTCCCCCTGCTTTATAATTGCCATGTTGGCAATCCTTCACCATTTTCAAGTAATTTCGATGGCTAGATTGACTCAAAAAGAAGCACAAGAAGATTGAATGGCTGAGATTGCTTTTATCAAGTCCCTCATACAACAAAAACACCTTGTGAAGCTCTCACAAAAGAAGCACAGGTGAGAAGACCAAGCTTCAGAGATTTCGGCTATAAATAGTACCTCTTGTAAGCCTTTAAGGCATCGAATATTAGCTTATCTTATCTTGGAGAATCTTAGCTTATCTTAGTTTTATTGTAATTTTTAAGTCATTTTAGCATTTTATTCAGTTTATTTTACTGCCTTGTACTCTTTTTACGAATTAATGAAAGTTTGAAGTTTATGAGTTAAAAAGTCAAGTTTTTAAATTCAACTGCTTAAGTGTTTGATTTGTGTTTAAAATGTGTTAAGAAGCTCTCACTCAAGCTTATTTATAAGCTGTTTTCATTAAGTAAACTAAAAAAGCTAATTAGTTAAGAAAAAATCGAAAAAATCTCACCTCAAATACACCACAGCTTATGGATGATAAGCCAGTTTTGGATGGGCTTATGGACACTACTAGCTTGTTTTATACAAGCTAGAGCTTGTAGATTCTTTGTTTAACCCTGTTTTGAGCAAGGGTGTTGTAAGTTTCTCTTTTTCTTATTTTTCTTATTTACTGTAGAACTGCTTATAGTGCTTATTTGTTACCTATATTTGCTTATTTATGCTTTATTATGATGTTTAGTGCTTATCTTGCTTAGTTGTTAGTTTAAAAGTGATTTGTGCAAATTTCTTAGTTAGTACTGTTAGTTATGAGTTAAAACTGTTAGATTGATTTAGCTTATTTAAGTGCTTATTATTGATTGAAATCTGCTTATAAGTGTCTTATTTTGTTATTTGATAATCTGTTTTTAACAATTTAGGACCAAATCAGCTTAAAATAAAAAGAAAAATGATTTTTGAAAACTTTAAGGGGTGTTTGGAACAAGCAGTACTAACCCATAGTTAGTACTGCTAGTTCTCTTTTGGGATTTTCAACTAACAGTACTAACTCCAGGTTAGTATTGGTAGTATGTTTAGTTAATAATGTTAGATTGATTTAGCTTATTTAAGTGCTTATTATTGATTGAAATCTGCTTATAAGTGTCTTACTTTGTTATTTGATAATCTGTCTTCAGCAATTTAGAACCAAATCAGTTTGAAATATAAAAAAAGAATGACTTTTGAAAACCTTAAGGGCTGTTTTGAACAAGCAGTACTAACCCATAGTTAGTACTGCTAGTTCTCTTTTGGGATTTTAAAGCTAGCGGTACTAACTATGGGTTAGTACTGCTTGTTCAAAACTGCTAGTTCTCCAAGGCAGTACTTCGATCTTTGACTAGCAGTACTTTGATCTTTCATTTAGCAGTACTTTGACCTTTTGACTTGTATTTCCCAACAAGTACAATGTTTTAAGACCAACTTACCAATATTCTATTTTATGGATTTATTCACTTGATGTGCCTGCAATCTGGAAATAT
>BQNB010024626.1:0-60499 GCA_026074375.1 Tanacetum coccineum
CAACACCCATATTTGATTTCTTTGTAATTGTCTAGCTTCTTGCTAGTGTTTCTAATAAAGTTGCCGTTCAAAAAAAAAGTGACATTAAACTGTCAATTCTTTTTAACGACGATTTTTATTAAAAGCTAGCAAGATGAAGCTAGCAAGATGCTAGAAATGGTTACAAAGACTTAGAACAAGTTAAATTAGGATCATTGATCCATTCTAAACAAATTGGTTTTACATTCCTATTCTAATCCATAAATGCGAATGGATTTTGACCTCCTCAGCTAGAGTATCATTCCTTGAAGGTTTAGAGTCGAAACAAACTCTATTGCGATATCTCAATAAAACCCCAAAAGTTGTTGAATAACCACGTCGAAGCAGACCTTGGGTTGAGTCAGCATGTTAACTGTTTCGGCCTGTGAGAGCAGAACCCCAAGTGGTAACCATTTGCCATAAGATGATTCAAGATCGTCGTCGCAAATTGAACATCGTGTTGAGTCGAGATCGACACCCATAGCATCAAGATTACAACGTGTTGGAAGTCTATCAAGACAAAGTCGCCATGTGTTTATCTTCGATGGTGACAAAACGTCACATTAGCATGACACCGGCAATAACATTAAACCTTAGTTATCTTCAGTGGTGACACTCGATCGATGTCATGAACGTGTGAAAGTGTTAATGAAGATACGGATAGTTAATCATATTTCTAGTCACAGTCGATTGTGAAACCAGTTGAACATTTCAATGAGTCGAAAAGCAATGTTTTTGATAAGTTTATAAGAGTAAAAATCCAATTTCTCAATAACCTAGTACTTATTTTTTTTATTTAAATTGTTGTCATATCACACAATTCTATTGTAAAATATATATGCATTTCTTTTTACTATTCTTGCAAACAGTGTACATATATTACGTAGTTAATTACATGCAAACGTGTGCAAATAAAGTGTTAATAATAATATGACCTTTATGATCGAGATTATTCGATAAAAACATGACGTGTTACACATTTAAAGTGTAAAGTAAAGTAGTAAACAACTTCGTACACAAATATATATGTGGAGCCTTATGTTTTTACACTATTTACAAAGAATATTACAAGTGACAAACAACATATTACAACCTTGATCTTAAGTTTAGAATAATTGAGTAGGACAACTAACTCTATGCATGGAATATAGATTCATAATTGATGTTAAAAGGAGTCTTCATTTTCACCTATTTTGCTTTTACTTTCTTTGTAGTTTTAACCCATTTTGTACTCACGTAATTTGATTTTTCAAAAAGTTCAATTATTGCTAATCGGGCTTTTTTTTCTGTGGTTATTAAGATCTCGATTTTAATTTTAAGATCTTACTAAGTAAAAATGATTCCGTTCTTACGTAAGATTTTTGCAAAATTAATCTTAATGAGATTTCAATCTTAACCATAGTATCTTAAAATCTTGTTCGATCTGATCTTACTTTACTCGAACTACAAGTTAAAAAACTACAAATTTATTTATTATGTTTTGTAGAATATGAAAAACATGAGGCTAATAGTAATAAACATTTTTATAATCATAATTTTAACTACATTTTTTACGATATATGATAAATAATAATGTGTAGATTTGCATGCTTTTACAATACTTTTTTAAAAAATGACACTATAGTAGGATCATAAAATCCCGACCTGATGGTACGATCACGATCTTACAAATACGAAAGCGATCCTGGGTATGATCTCGATTTAAAAAACCTCCACTTTTTCATTATATATCTTGCTAGAAATAGTGTAACATTATATCTTTATGAGATATGACTCTTTTGTTTGGAAAATGAGCGTAAGATCATCACTCTAGTAAGTAGTAATAAACTAGAGGGGGAAAGAAACAAGCATAAGTAACAAAGTAATCGTACAAGCCTTTCTATAATCGTTGATCCAATCATTTCATATGTTTAATCATATATTTGAAGATTAACAAATCATTATATTATATAAATTAGGTTTACTATTTCCTAGAGAAAATAAAAAAAATTCCCATCACTCAAATCATCTTTTACAAAAGGAATAATAGTATTTTCCTTGCTATTTCTCATGCACACTCGCATAAGTTTTACATGTATCAAAGGAACCGGATATAAGTTGATGTACAAATTTTACATGTCATTAAATGGGTAGGAGTAAAAAGTAGTAAAACTTTTATATAGGGGGCGGATCTAAACTTTTAGTCATCAGGTGTACAATATTATCAAAACTATGTATTCATTATAAATACACATATGCTATCTCGTGTATATAAGACATTTAATCAATTAAACTTTTGTCATTTTACAAGTTATAGATAGAAGAATAGAAAATTTTCTAAACCTAAAGAAGATTAGGATGGTCATTTGAACGATATAAATACACATGCTATCTTGTATATATAAGACATTTAATCAATTAAACTTTTGTCATTTTACAAGTTATAGTTAGAAGAATAGAAGATTTTTTTAAACCTAAAGAAGATTAGGATGGTCATTTGAGCGATATAAAAACAAAAGCATAATTTAATTACAGTTCACTGTTTTTACATATTTTGATGTTAAAAGACCCGTTTTAAAACTTTGGCAATCATCAAATTTCAGTGGATGGCAGGGATGTAGCAAATTTAGGATTTAATGGTACCGATAAGAACTTTTGCAATTGATTGCCATTTTTTTAACGTTAGAAGATAATTATTATATAAATAAAAGGCAACTAGAATTCAAAAAAGTACAAATACAATACTAGAAATAAGCAAAATACCTAGACTAACATCTTCTCAAGGCTTTAACTGCGAGGGCTACAAACAGGATAAAAAAAATCTTGCCTATACAGGACAAGAGAAAAATCCCCGCTCAGAGAGGCCGAGCCACCGGTTTTCACTATGGAGCGTTTTTGATGCAACCCCAAACAAGCCTCGGGGAACACGAGAGGATAAAAAACAGACATCATCCTAAACCATTACTCGAGAGAAGAATAGGGGATTTAAGACAGTCAATCCAATTGCAGATCATGTGACCCCTATGATGAAGCCAATAATACGAGGAAAGGCGAATGGTGTCGAAAATGTCACTTTTCCTCATCGGGTTTGAATGAAAAGTAACACTGTTGCGATACCTCCAAAGCTACCAAAGAGAAGAAGAAAAAATAATTGACAAGCGTCGAGAGTTCTCTTTAACCACCTGTCACGAAGTAAACCAACCTTTCCAACATTCATACGAAGTAAAAGAAGGAAAAGAAATATCACACCTGATTTGAAGATTCCATATTACCATTGCAAGAGGGACAAGAGATCGCCAAAATATCAATACCGCGGGAAGAAAGATTCATCTTATGAGGCAAGCGATCAAAAATCAACCTCCACATAAAAATATTGACATTTCGAGGAATATTTTTGTCCCAAACTGTCAATGGAGCGAAAGAAGGGAGAATCTTCAAATCAATAGTGCATCGAGTTTCCTTTACAGAAAAAGTTCAATCAGTGCTCAACGACCACACACAAGTATCTTCAACTTCGTTAATTTCTGCAGAACTAATTTCAAAAAGCATGTCGAATAAATCAGCGAAATTTCGAGCACCAAGGTTAGGCCTCGACCAATTCCAATGCCATTGGCCATGATCAATGCGGTCAATAATAAAACAATCTTTCTCATGCTCCAATCGGTATAGCCTATTATATCTAATATAAAAAGGAGAATCCCCTACCCAAGTATTTTTTTTCCAGAAACGGATACGCGTGCCATAACCCGCCTGGAAACGAAAGAAACTATTAGGAATAATGTTATTCGAATGTAGAAAATTAGAGGAACCAATAATTCTAGCCCACGTACCATTATAGATGTAACCATTGTTATCAAAGCCACCTTCATAACCATGTATAGCTTTGATAACTTTATCCCACAGCGCGTTCTTGTGCGATAACAACCTCCAACACCACTTTTGGAGAAGGGCGAGGTTAAAAGCTTTAAGACTATCGATGTTTAAACCGCCGTTATCATAAGAAGAGAGGACATTTTTCCATTTAATCCAAGCTAGTTTTCTAGCTTCGTGAGAACCTCCTAAAAAAACATTGCTCGGGATCTTTTCAAGGAATTTAGAACAGATTCACGGACCTTGAAGACCGAGAAGTAATAGATACCGAGGCTACCAAGAAAAGCTTTTATTAAGGTGTAATGACCCCATATAGAAAGGAGATTAGCATTCCACGAGGATAACTTCGATTGAAACCTGTCCAATAAAACCTGCTAACTCGATGTCAAAATCATATTAGAACCAATGGGTAACTTAAGATACGTAAAAGGAAATGATCCTGAAGCGCATCCAGAGTTACTGGCCATGGAAGAGACATCAACATCCGAAAACCCCAATGCCATAAACATTAGATTTCTGAATGTTAATTTTTAAACCCGAAGCTAAGTAGAAAACCTGTAAAACATAAATGATATTGTCTAAATCATTAGCATTTCATTCGGTAGTGATAATCACGTCGTCAACATAAAATAGATGAGATATAGTTACTTCAAGAGATCCGAATTTGACGCCTCTTATAAACCCGAGCTAACCACGGTAGAGAGAGCGTTATACAACCTCTCCATAACAAGTTTAAAAAGAAAAGGCGAGAGAGGATCTCCTTGCCTGAGGCCATGTTTGATAGAAAATTCTGAGGTAGGATTACCATTGACGAGAACAGGATCCTGAGATGAGGATAAACAAGCTCTAATTCAAGAATGTCATTTAGAGCCAAAGCCAAGATTAAGAAGAACAAAGTCTAAATATTTCCAGCTCATCGAGTTAAAAGCTTTCTCAAAATCAACCTTGAAAATTAACAACTTTTTTAAACTATTCGACAATCACACTACGAATAAGAGGACCATTAAGAATTTGACGACCAACTATGAAGGCCGATTTCTCGTGACTAACAATCTTATCAATTACCTTGGATAATCGATTAGCTAGAATTTTAGCTATTATTTTCTAATGAACGCCTATGAGAGAAATGAGACGAAAATCTTTGATGAAAATAGGGTTGCTAACCTTTGAAATAAGAGTGAAGAAAGAAGAATTAGATCCATGAGTCAACAAACCAGTATCAAGAAAAATATTGACATACTTAAAAAAATGTCAACTTTAATATCATTCCAATATTTCTTCACAAAAGCGAAAAAGAACCCATTGGGGCCGGGAGCCTTGGAATACCACAATCCCAAACCGCATTCTTAACTTCATATAAAGAAACAAAAGTCTCTAAGCTATCACGGTCAAGAGCACCTAATCTAGACGAGTTAGCAAACAAAGGTAAATCCACATTCGAATCATCGTCTTTGAACTTTTCTTCAAAAAGGTTGAGAAACTCTTCTTTAATTTGAGAAGGATCTGAAATCCAAACACCTTCTTTCATGATACCGTGAATCGTTTGAGCTCTCCTTTTTTGCTTTATCAGTCCGTGAAAAAATTTGGAGTTCTCATCACCTTCGATATCCCATTTGATACGCGCCTTTTGAAATAGATCAAAGGATTCAAAGGTATCTAATATGTCCACCTCTTGAAGCAACTTAATACGAAAATCATGGTCGTCATCATTCGTAGAACCCGCTTTAATTTTCCCTTCTATAGACTTGAGAAGTTGCAACTTATCATGTTTAGTGACATGATCAGAAGTTTTACTTTCAGAATGCCATTGCTTAATTTTAGCTTTGAGGAGGTGAAATTTTTCATAAGATAAGAGCTTCCTTCCAAAGTTATGTTCCTCCAATTTAGGTAACTCCATTTTGATAACTTCATCAAATGAATCACGAAGTAACTAGGAATGGAAAATCTTGAAAGGAGTGAGACCCAAGTCGGATTTAGAGGCATGAAGAAGAATGGGATTGTGATCCGGCCACAAACGATCAATGGCAGTAACACGAACATCAGGTAAAGTCTCAGCTACCTCTTCTGATATTAAGAATCGATCGAGTTTACTAAGCTTGGTTCTAGCTTTGTTCATCCAAGTGAATAGACGACCACCCAAAGGAAGGTCAATCAAAACAAAATTATCAATAAAAGAGTTGAAGTTATCAGCATATTGTCTACAAAAAAGGAGAACCATTTCTTTCGTTTTCATTACGAACAACGTTCATGTCTCCAAAAATGATATATTTACTAGCGTGTTGATGCATAAAATCACCAATTCTACTCCACAAAATAGCTTTGGCCAACGAATCTTGAGGACCATAAATGTTTATCATATAACAATCACCAACTGAATTTCTTCAATGCCATTTCACAATAATAAAAGCGTCATCACACCATATATCATCTTTAATAAAAGAGTTCGGATCCCACATAGAAATCAGGCCTCCTGATCTACCACGAGCCATACTACACGCAAAATCAAAATTATAATTACCCCACATGGATTTAAGACGAAAGGTGTCAAGGTGCGTCATTTTGGATTCTTGAATACCGAGAAAATGAATGTTACGCTTGAAACATAAGTCTTTAATCCAAACATGTTTTTTCCATTGCTTCGTACTACAACTATTAATGTATAGAATGTTCATTTATCAGCTATATGCACACCAATCCCATTGATCATTCTTTTGAGAGTTTTTTTACACCTTCTAACATCAAAACCTAAGAAATCTCCTACCTCAATAATTATTGATAATTTTTCAATAAAGAAAACTCCTTTTATGTCTTTCTTTCGGTATCTAGCAAAAGAAGTAAAACACTAACTAGATGTTCTTTTTGTATGTTCAAAACCTGAAGGCCGACTCAGGTCTAGAGTTGTAAAACTTCACACTCCAAAATTTTATCTCCAAGCTTAGATGTGCAAAGTATATAGTTTGTTTAAGAAAACAATGCATGTTCTTAATTCAAGCCTATATTAAGGACGATTTAATTGACACGATGAAGACAACCTTGTTGTACTTAAATATATATGGAAGTCTATACGAGTTTCAAAGCTATTATGTTTGTAGTTTTTATGCTCTATTCAAAATCAACCAACCTAAAAGCACACCAAAGACAACTCTGATAACTTCTGTACCCACACTCTATCCAAGTAAAAACACATCACTGCCCACAAGAAGTTGACGAACACACAAAGTTAAAGTTATAGTCCATTATGTTAGGTCCTTATGAAGTGATCACAAACTTTCTTTTGATCTTTCTTGAAATGAAATAAAGTAGCAAACTCATAGTACATCCTGTGGTTTGAAATGACCGTCTTTAATTTTTAACTTGTGTACGTACGGTTTAAACGCAATGTTTTAAAATCTGGTTTTTTAATTCACCCGATTTAGTAGCCGGTTCATCGGATCATCGGATCATCGGTTCAACCGGTTGAACCGTTAGGTCAAACCGGTTCTATACATACATATATTTTTTTACATATATGGTTAATATATAGTGATGTATTGCCCAATAATTTATCTTACGTTCAATTGAACATATAAAAGATATTGAGTCTTTACTGATAAGCTTTAATTTTTAAGTTTTATGTCTATAGAATTATGAGAAAGATTTGCAAAAACAATCAACTTATGATTCTAAGAGCATCTACAATGGTGAATCTTATAAATATGTTTATAAAATGTCAAATCATAAATTTATAAAGATTTTGATACTATAAACCTCATACCACTATGTATAAACCTTTTAATAACAATATGATATACACATGCATTAAATTATGTAAAATCTAGGACTTTAGACATCTTCATGCCACATTGAGATAAATTATAAGCTCACTATGGTTTAAACCAAAAATCAAGCTTTTTCATGAGTTTTAGACATTTCATACATCTCTCATAGTAAATGCCCTAAGTTATAATAAACTGTAATAAGACAATATTAGTTAGTATTTTAAAATAGTTTTAACCTTTTTTTAACTAACATTAATTATTACCACTTCAAATAGTCAAATAAAATTATAAAGGTTTATGACAAAAAAACTTTTGTTAGATATAAAAAAATATGACTCGGCGGGTCTAATCAAACCGGGTCAACGAAAAACAGACTGTTCAATCCGGTTCTCAAACAAACAAAAACCCGGTCACATTCGGTCCGGTCTTTGAGCCGGTTCACGGTTCAACCGATCGGGCCAACTCGAGTTTTTAAACATTCAAACGTGGATTGTAATAAAACAAATTTTCAAATATATCATTAGTCATTGTATATCCTGTGGTATTCATGTACATGCGAGTCTTATAACTAGTAATAATAATAAAGAATGTATTTTCTGAAAAATCTAAAATCCAGTATTTTAGACAAACACCAAGTACACTGCTCCCCATAATATGCGTGGCTTCAAATGGAGTTATCCCTCTAATGACTCGTCACAAATCACTAACCTAAACCTCAATCACAATCACAAATCACTAACCTAAACCTCAATCACATCCACATGGCCCCTTCATATTTGGTATTGCTGTTGATATTATGGCCTCGCCGCATGCCCACAACTCTCTTCGATGTCGCCTCACCACCTGCCTGTAACTCTCTTTGATGCTGCCGATCTCTTTGTTGCCGTCGTTCATGGTGTGCAGCGTTTGTGATCGGTTGGTGACGTTGGTGAGCTTAGGTGGGTGTTTTGATTTGTTAAGGATTTATTTTTTTACAAAGGTTAGCTTATTTAAAGGAGCTAATGGTTATTGGCTTATCAAGATAGTTAGCTTATTCAATGGAGCTAATGCTTATTGGCTTATCAAGATTTAGGTAAGTACTTTAGCAATGGCAATTATAATTAACTTATTTATGTCAATTAAACTGTTAAGCCATGAAATGGTTCGATGCAAAGGTGTAACAAAATTTAATCTTTTTTTTTGCTTTAATCTAATACAGTCGTTGTTTAATTGGGTGCTATATTTGGTATTATTAAAAAAGGCAAAGACTTCCTCTTTGGTGGGATTTTTTGTGTGGGAGGATTTGAGGTGGATTATGTGTTTGCTGGCACGTGTGGGGGAAAAGCCTCAAAGCCATATTTTTTTATTGGTCAATTACAAATAATTGCCTAAGTTTACTATAGCTTATGTAAGACAAAACAAGCCTGTCAAATAAGCTCATAAGCTGCAAACTAAGCTGAAAGAAAAATGACTTAAGTTATGGTCGAGAATTATGAAGAAGTTGTATATAATATAAGCCGATTTGGCAGACGTCATGAGGCAAATGTATAGAGTTGAGGTTATACGCATCTTGGCGGGGCAAGTTATTAAATTTGCAGTCATGGCGGGTTAACCCTTCTTTCACCTCATGGTTAAAAAAGAAACTGGATTTTCGTTTTGATATATGGTTTTTTATTTGCGCTGTGAGGATGTGATTGAGGTTTAGGTTAGTGATTTGTGATGAATCATTAGAGCGATAACTCCATTAGAAGCCACGTATATTATGGGGAGTCGTATACTTTGGTATTCATAAAGAGCGACTCCTCTTTGTTTAAAGATATTAATAAACTGGTTATGGTGAAAGAGGTTGTGCTGATGTAATGTAATGTAGGGAAAATCGAGGTTTGAATAGTTGATATGTATCTTGGTTGGGCAATTCAGATGGTGATTGCTCGGGTAGCATTTGCAACTGTGATTGCAGCCATGGCTTATTAGCCCAAAATGAGTTCAATTACAACATATCTGAGCTTCCTTTAAAAAAAGCACTATGATTTTTGTGGTGAAATTCTAAACTCAAGGAAGTATTATATTATGTGTGCACTTATATTTTATGTATTGTTGTTAAGATTGTTGTTGTCTTTGCTTAAAATTAAGATTTATGGTACGAGCCTGCTTATACTTTTAGCTTTTGGCCTGCGTATATTTTGTGCTTATGCTTAAGCTGTGTAAAAATAAAAGCTAATTAGTGCTTACAACTGTTTAAAATATGCTTAAGGTGTTTAGAAGCATTTTTTATAAGATGACAACGACAACGCTTCTAAGAGGCTGTGATGATAATATTTGAGCGTCTCTAAGCAGGTTTGATTAAAGTTTGGATTGTGTGCATCTTGGCGGGGAAAGCTTGCTAAGTTTGCAGCCATGGCGGCCGTATCCTCATATCTGTTGATCCCAATAGAATAGATCTTTAATCCCTTAGCTTGTATAAGGTATAGTTATGCAAGATAAATCTAACACAACTATAGTAGAAACTTTGATTGTGAATATCAAAGGCTATACGGAATCTAGTCAATCATACTAAGAAGAATTACAATGAAACAGTAATGAACAAGATCAATAACAAAACAGTTTACTAAACTTTCAGCCTCAATATAAAACGAACATTCTTAATAGTGTTAGGGTTTACAAAACCTTGAAGCTACGAATAACACTTTTCTAGATATGATTTGATATGATTTTGGTACATCAAACTCTATACCCTAGGACCTCCTTTTATACACCAAGGAGTCCTGACAGGCTTACAATATTTTCCTAAGTTATCATGATCTTCTAAACAAATAACTTATACGTATCTTTTACAAAAATATCTCATACTTATCCCGTAAGTAATCTTGATAAAACAATCTTCATCATTATCCTTTCTCTTATCTTTATCCTTCTGACAGTAGAAACTCTTCTAGCAGTTGTAATCTTTCAGCAGTTATAATCAGCAGCATTAACTTTTATTCCAGCAGCACTAACTTAGCAGCAGTAACTTTTATTCGAGCAGTACTAACTTAGCAGCAGTAACTTCCAAACAGCTTCAAAAAGTCTTTTAATCCTAACAATCCTCCCCTAAACTTGATGTTCATCTTCTGAATCTTCAAGTTTCTTGTTTAAAAGCTTTATCTTCACTAGGAGGATGCATTCAAACACTTCCAAGATTCTTGAGCTATTTTGTCATGAGCTTAAAAAGTTGATAGCACATTTCATTCCAATTGTCAGCTTGAAGATTCTCATTGAGCATTTTTGTGATTGTTGCAAGTGTGAGATGATATCTCTTTTCTACCAGCATAAAGATATGCAGATTCTAAAATCTCACAAAATGTACTCTACTTGAAGAAAATATCTTCCAAACTGTCACTTTGTATCCTTGTAGATTCCTCCACACTTCACTTTCTACATTAGGTTCAAACATCACTTTCAGATCACCCTATAACACTCTTTCATATGCCTCCTCTGGCCTTGTTAACCAATGCTTAGCTTTAACTAACTTCCATAGAGTTTTCAAGTCTTCTATGTCAATATTCTAAAGCATCTTAATCATTGATGAGTACTTCTTTGAACTTCCATCAGCTCTTATGATTTGAAAGTATCCCATCTTTCCTTCTTTGATGATTTTCCAGTCACCAATGATTGGAGGCTTAGTGGCTAGAGGTATAGCATCAATTGCTACCTCATCATCAGGAACTATCTCCATATGCTTTTTCATCTCTACTTCATCATCTACTTTTGCTTCTACATTTTCATCTAACTTCTGCTTCTTTAAATTTTCATATTCAAGTTCTTCTGTTGCTCTTTTAGAACTTCCTTCTGTTCTTGTCTCACTGCCTTTCACCAACTCTGTATCCATGTTTATAAATGTGTTTACTCTTTTCATTTCTTTGTCAAATAACATCTGAATATCCTCAAATCTTTTGGTCTTTAATTGATTGTGCTTGTATCCAACCATGTATTTAAGATAAGTAGACATTGTATTTCTCTTTTGAGCCTTAGTTGGTGGTTTTCTTCTCTGCTCTCATGCTCTAAGTCTTGAAAAATGCTTCTTCCTTTTATTCATGAGCTCTATAAACAATCTTGACTTTTCTTTAATAGTCAATTCTCCTTGCTCTTCTGCCTGTAATCTTGCAGTTAGCTCATAATTTGCATCCATCATAGCTTGAACATTATCCTATTCAGCAATGTTTGCATCTTCTTATTTTTGTCTTGCAAGCTTCGCTTCTTCTTCCAATTCAGCATCTAATTGAGCTTGAATTTTTTGAGCAACCTCCTTATCAAACATAATCTGATCTTTCTTCTTCAAAGGTTTTTCAGGCTCAACCATTTTTACCTTGCCTTTGTCTTTAGCCTGTGGAAGTTGTGACGGTAATGAAAGTGATGTTGTTGTTGTAAATTCACTTGGCTCTTGAACTATAACCCCTATAGCCTTGGGTTTTGTAACAGCAGTTGTAGTTGTTGTAGCAGCAGTTGTAACAGCCTTGGGTTTAGCTGCTTTGATTTCTATTAAGGTCTGAGCCAGAGTCAACTCATCAACAGTTGTTGTTGTTGTAGTAACTACTTCACCAGCAGTAGTAACTGGATCAGCAGTACTAACATCCTTCTCAACCACATCCTATTCTGCAAACACTTCTTCACCATCAAGAATACCTATATCAAACATTTCTTCATCATTCCTCCCATGAGTCTCATCAACCAAAGTAACCTCTACATCAGCATCAATATCAGCTATTTTCCTCCCCTATTTGGATGCATCCTCCTGAGCACCCAAACCTTTATCTACAGAGGAAACAACTTGTGCAGATCTACCAATCTTAAATAATCTTTTCATCCCTGGAGGTTTTGACTTCCTTTTCCCTTTCAGCTTCTTGACTCTCTTTTTCAATTTAGTAATCTCCGCAGCTTGAGAGGTCTTTGTGTTCTCCAAGTCAAGAACTCTTTGTGATAAGCTGGTAAAAAGTTCTATCAATTCATTTAGTTTAAGTCTATCCTTACCACTGAGTAGTGGATCATTGGAATGTGTGGGTACACTTGCCACATTTTCAGTATCATCAGGTACAGGTTATGTAGGACCACTAAGTTGAGGATCCTTAGTGTCTTTCCTCTGATTCCTTCTAGACTATTTCTTTTGAGGTTTAGATGTTGATGGTTGAGTAATAGTAGGTGTATGATGGGAATCAGTTAGTATATCTGAACCTTCACCTACTTGTTCTTGTGCTTGAACAATCATGGTTGGAAATAAAGGTGTGTCTCTACCAGAAAGTCTTTTCCCTGCCTCTTCATAAATCTTTTTTATGTTTAGACATTCCTTCAACTTCTTTATCCAACAACACTTGCACAAACCTTGGATACATTAAAAATTTAACCCCACCCGCCAAGTTCTTTACCTTATTATCAAAAATATACTTGGAAAAGTTAAATTTTTTGTTTGTGGCAAAACAGATGACAACAGAGGCCATAGTGCTACTAAATTCATTCCAAGCAGTAGTCTTAGCACTAAGGCATTGCAGAATTGTATGGATAAGAAATTTCCATTGAGGTAAAAAGAAAGCTTTATAGAATGTAAGATTTTGTGTAAGATTTTCATACCCTATGAGTGTCAGCTGTTCAAAATTGTAGCATTTGGAAGACATTAAGTACCTTCAGCATCTTCTAATTGAAGATCACTTCTTATACTTGTCTCAGTGATGATCACCTTCTTCTTATCCACTAGGGCTTGAATCTGCACTTCTCTATTAACAGTTTTCACCTTTGCAGTAGCCCAGAATTGCTCAATACATGAAGTATAGATTGTAGGATTAACCGTTAACACATATTTGATAGGATGTGCGTTTAAAAAATCTACAATTTGCTCAAATCCATCACTTTCAGTGGGTTTATCTAAGAATGCGACCATGATGTGTGAACTAGCAAACTTTAAGGCAACCATTGAAGTTGGGTTTTGATGATTAACAATGAAATTGAGTTAGGGTTTATGATTATAGGGTATAACAAAGATTGAAATCGATTAAGTGATTGAATGAAACCCTCAATCAAAGTATTTATGAAATCACCCTCAACAGCATTAACTGGAACTAGCAGTACCAAGTTAAGCCTAACAGCATTAACTGACCCAGCAGTAGTAAGTTATGCCTGACAGCATTAACTTAACCAGCAGTAGTACGTTTATGCCTAACAACATTAACTAACACTGGCAGTAGTAAGTGTATGCCTAACAGCAGTAACTTTGAGTCACCAGCATTAACTTTAATTTCATTCCAAAAAGCATTTTTATCATTAATTTTGATTCTCACAAGTACTCTTTCTGTTTTTATTCTCACTATATCTCTCAATTCTTTTTCTCACCAATTCACTATATCTGTTTTTATATCACACATCTCTCTTTTTGTTTTTCATTCTCACCAATTTCTCTCATTTCTTTTAGCTCACAAAGTCACTCTTTCTATTTTTAGTTCACACATCTCTCTTTTTGTTTTTATGCTTACCAATTTCTCTCAATACTCACAATATTAATCATAACAAACAGTAGTAAGTATAACTAATAGCATTAACATAACAGTATTAAGTATAACTAGCAGCACTAATTATACTTACCAGTAGAAAGTTAGCCCAACAACACTAACTTGAATTTCATCCTTAGCAGCCTTTACATTCCATTCAAATTATCATTTGTGTATAATCTGCTGCATATTAACACAATTAACCTCCCCTCAATCAATACTTCAGAGGTTAAGCATTCTAATACTTGCAATCAGATATTGAAATTTGCTAACATCAAATGCTTTTGTGAGCAAATATGCAACATTTTGATATGTGTGAATCTTTATCATCTGAATAAGCTTCTTCTCATTGGAATCTCTAATAAAGTGATACCTAATCTCAATGTGCTTTGTCTTTGAGTGAAAAACAGGGTTCTTCACTATGCAGATAGTACTCTCATTATCAATGTGAATCTTAGTTTGCAAAAGTTATATCCATTATCCAGTAATTGATTTTGGATCTAAAGCACCTGTCCACGGCAATTGGAAGTAGCTATATACTCAGCTTCAGTTGTGGAATTAGCAACCACAGTCTGCTTCTTGCATTGGCATGAAATCAACCTACACCTTAAGAACTAACAACCTCCTGTTGTGGATTTCCTATCTAAACTTACTCCTACGTAGTCACTAGCAGTATATGCCACCAAATCAAAAGGTGAATCCTTAGGATACCAAAGGCCCAACTTAGGTTGACCTTTTAAGTATCTAAAGTTTCTTTTCACAGCATGAAGATGTGAAACTTTAGGATTAACTTGTAATCTTGCACAAGCACATACTGCAAACATAATATTAGGCCTTGAAGAAGTTAGAAACATAAATGAACCAATCATTGATCTATATAAATGTTCATATACATCTTTACCATCTGCATCTTTGAGCAAAGCCTTTTGAGTTTCCATAGGTGTTTTTGCTGTCTTAACATTACTAAAACCAAACTTGTTCAAAATCTCATTCACAAACTTGTCTTGACTAATCAAAATCCTATCTTTCTTCTGCTTCACTTGCAGACCTAAGAAAAATGTGAGCTCTCCCATAGAACTCATCTGAAACTTCTTATGCATCATATTCTCAAACTCAATACACATCTTCTTCCTTGTAAACCCAAAAATGATATCATCAACATAGACTTGGACTAATAGAATATCACTTTTGTCCCTTTTAATAAACAAAGTCTTGTCTATCTTTCCTCTCTGAAACCCATTGTACAACAAATAAGTTGACAAGGTTTCATACCAAGTTTTAGGAGATTGATGCAATCCATAAAGTGCCTTTTCTACTTTGTATACTCTGTCAGGGAAGTCTGGATCTTCAAAACTAGGTGGTTGACACACATAGACTTCCTCTTCAATCTTAACATAAAGAAAAACACTCTTGACATCCATCTGATACACCACAAAGTCTTTAAATAAGGCATAGGCTAAAAATAGCTTAATTGCTTTAATTCTAGCAACAAGAGCAAAAACCTCATCATAGTCTATTCCTTCTTCTTGTGTGTATCCTTGTGCAACCAATCTTGCTTTAATTTTAATCACAATGCCTCTTTCATCCTTCTTGTTCCTGAAAACCCATTTAGTCCTAATAGATCTTTTTCCATTAGGTAACTCCACTAAGGTCCAAACTTCTTGTAACTTGAATTGTAGAAGCTCTTCATGCATAGCTTCTATCCAACTTGGATCCATCAGTGCTTGAACTACCTTTTTGGGTTCTTCTTGTGATAAAAAGAAAGCAAACAAGAAATTTTAAATGTCTTTATGGTTTCTACTTTGTTCAAGAGTAGTGCTAAGAAACCCATGTTCCTCCAAATTCCTTGTCATTCTTCTTGTTTGAGGTGTTGAATTCAAGTCTCCAATAATTTGTTCAATTGGATGGTCTTTGTGTATTCTTGTGGTAGGAACAGGACTGACTTGGAAGTATGTATCCAAATTGTTCATGTCAGCCCTTGAAATATCATCTTCAGCATCACTAAATCTGCCAATTTCTTCTAATTCAGGCATATTTGGATCATCAGCACATCCATAGACAATTTTCTCAGCAACAACATTATCTACTATGCCGGCAGCATTAACAGTTGGACTAACAGTTTTAATAATGAAGCTTAAGGTAGGTTTTCTACCTAGAAAAAGTTCATAAGGGGTCTTGTTGTGAGGCTTGATAACTAACACCCTATTTTAGACATAACAAGCAGTATTAACTGCTTCAGCCCAGAAAGTTGTTGGCAATTTTGAATCAGCTAGCATAGTCCTAGCAGCCTCTATTAGTGTCCTATTTTTCCTTTCTGCTACTCCATTTTGTTGTGGAGTCCTAGCAACACTAAATTCCCTCTTAATACCCTTCATTTCACAGAACTGATTCATGACCCTATTCTTGAATTCAGTCCCATTGTCACATCTAATCACTTTCACCCTAAGGTCTATTAGATTTTCTATGCCTGTTATGAATGTTTTAAGGATTTCACTAGTTTCATCCTTAGTGGCTAAAAAGAAAACCCAACTAAACCTATTAAAATCATCTGTAACAACTAGGCAGTACATCTTTTTCATTAAACTCTTTACAAATGTTGGGCCAAACAAATCCATGTGCAACATTTGTAATGGTTGGCTGATTGAACTGACTATTTTGGTCTTACAAGAAGCTTTGTGTTGCTTTCCCTTCTGACAAGCAACACATGTTTGATTAATTTCAAAAAGTTTTGAAGGTAAACCTCTTACAAGGTTTCCCTTTACCAGTTTATTCATTGTTTTGAAATTTACATGTCTAAGCCTCCTATGCCAAAGATTAGATTCATCTAGTGTGGCTTTTATAAAGAGAAATGTGAGACCTCCTTAAGGAATAACATTCTTTAAATCAACACTGTACATGTTATCCTTTCTAGGAACTCTAAGCAAAACTTGACTTTTATCAGTTAACTTAAAGTCTAGAGACAGAACAACACATGCAGTATCAGTAAAAAGAACAATATTCTTCTTGTCATATATTTGTGAGACACTGAAGAGGTTAAACTTTAGTTCCTTTACAATATGCACATCTTCAAAGTCTAATTTACCAGTTCATATTTTACCTTTCTTAGTAATTTTCCCTCCTTTAGAATTTACTCCTAAGGCAACAAATCCTCCATCAATTTCTTCATAATCCGTAAGATATGATCTGTTTCATATCATGTGCCTAGAGCATCCATTGTCAATCACTCCTTTATCCTTCAAATATTGTTGTGGATTGCCCTGCACATAATGGTAGGAGAATTAGTTTCTTTTGGGGACCTAAGCCATTACTGACTTGGATCTGCCTTGTGCATCAATATAGTCAAATCTTTTAAAGGTCATTGATGCACCATTGTTTCTGGAGACATGGTCTAAGACTTTATGTTTTGGTCTCCAAACCCAACATGCTGAGGCCTTAACAGCATTTCCCTTGTTTCCCTTAACAGCACTAAGAACTGCTTTTGGCCTAGCAGTATTAACTACTACATTGGCCTAGCAGCATTAACATTTTTATCATTAACAGTATTAATCCTCTTATTAAAATTATTGTTATTAGCTAATGTTATTTTGTTAAAAGACCTTTTAGCAGTTAAATATGCATTATTAATAACATTTTTCATGGGTCCTACATTATTCACTACTGTTCTTGGTTGAACAGTATTAACTGGTCTAGCAGCATTAAGTGAAATTAGGCCAGACCTAGTTAAGACTGTTCTTGAAACCATGTTCCTTTTTGGACTGGGGTGAGTTAATTTAGAGAAATTATGTTTGTTCACCCTTTGAACATTGGTCCAAACTGGTTTTGCAAATCTTCCATTATTATTCCAGTTATTGAAATCATTCTTTAAATGATCAAAACTACCACACACATGATAAGCTTTGTTGAACATCTCAAAATCATTCCCTAACTTTTGAGACATCTGCTGGTTCTAATTTCTCTTGTTTCCTTTAGGACTAGGTGAGTTTTGCCTATTTTTATCAACTGATGTGTTCCTAGGAGATTTTACTTGTTTAGTAGACTTAACAAAGTTTGTCTTAGCAAAACTAGGTTTATTAAACATCTCAACAGTTTTAATCTTAGGCACATCTTCTTCCTCACTTTCAGACACCCAGTCCTTAATAATTGGGGCTCCATCTTCTTTCCTAGCAGTCTTAGGTTCATTAGTCTCAACAATAGGCTTTTCAGCTACAGACTCACAAGCAGACTCATTCACATCAATAAAATCATCTAGACTAGGATAAACTAAATCAGATTTTGGAGGCATAAAATTTCTAGTATAGGGAGGTGGGATAACATTATACCCTAATCCTGTTTTACACTTATATAACAACCCACAATTTTCATCAATGTAATTATCCATCTATTAAATTAGATGCACTGTATTATCCGTCTATTATATATACACCACCTTTATACAGGGAATTTTTTTGTTTTATCTCATTTTGCAACGTAACTTGCATCTCTAAAGTAAACGAGCTCACGCAACCTCTATCAATGCTATCTATATCTATGTTTACGTCATGTAAACATCCTAATATTTCAAGTCAATATCTTAATATCATTTTACCAAGTATATTATCCATTTAACGTACTTTTCAAAGCGTTATCTCAAAACAAGCATTAAACATTAATGTTTACATCAAAACCCTAATTATATGTAATGTGTACATATAAAATGAATGTGCAAGCCTTCAAGCATGTGTACAAGTGTACAATGCACCACATTTGAATAAATTTTACCACCAAAACAATGTACAACTCTTTTTAGCTCAATGTACAAGCCAATAAAGCATAAAATTCAAACTAGCTCATTTCCCTCCAAAATCTTAAGGATTTCGTACCACCTCTTTAGAACTAATTACGAGCACTCAATACACAATATTTAAACACTTTTCCCTCTCTAATCCCAGCTTCTACACTAACCTTATAACTTTAATTCTAAACCTAAAAACCCTAGCAAACCCGTTACACCCTTATACTAGTTCATAGTTTTCAGAAATCTGATCCGTTGATAAATCATAGGATCTGGGAAAAATCAATAGGCTTTGGGTATTAAATGAAAATACTAGGTTTTATCCCTATGTCTTGTGATCATTTTTCTGGTTGACTCAACCCGATTCGACGTTGGATGAATTAGTTATAGCCGAAATGGCAAAGGTGCGCAGATTCTGCACACCTGTAGTAAACGGCTATTATCTCTAGATTTTTGTATAGTAACTCCTAAATATGTAAAACTAAAAGGTGTAGAAGACTTAAATATCTAACCATGCTCACTAGTTTGAGCTTCATCGGAGTTACAGTTTGTAAATGGAAACCATTTTAACGAGACTAATGTTGGCTGTCCAAAAACGGCCATGTATAAACTAAATAAATACCTCAAGCTCCTCCATGACTCACCACCACCTTTATCACCATGACTTCACCACCACATCACCATCACTCCAGCACCTTTCAAGCACCTCCATTACTACCTTGTAAGCTCCTTGTCACCTACTTATCCTTCTTCTGGCCAAAAACCCTCCAACACCCCACACCTTGCAAATCTACACTTCTAGCTCACAACACTTATCCTGTAGACTTCGTTAGTCATCTATCTATAGCTCTTGACACCTTTCATAGCTAAAACTTGGGCACTAAGGCTCCTTGAAGGCTATAAATAGCCGAACACCCCTTTCATTTCATTTCATCCCACATATCTAATCTCATACCCTCAAATAGAATTCTAACACTTCTATAGCAGCAATAGAAGATCAAGAGAAGTCCCTAAGCTCATAATAGAAGCCAAGAATCAAGAAAAACGAAGCCTTGAAGTCGTTGCTAGGCCTACAAACCTGAAAACCCTATTTTGACCCATTTCTAGCTCAAGTAAGCTAAGATCTTATTCCATAAGCTTATAATATGTATTAGAATGTTCATAATACTTTTAATATCATATATGAACTCTTATTTGAAGCTTGAAATCCTCAAACCCATGTGTTTTTGATAAAAACCCTAAAAACGACCCATTTTGATTTTCTAGCTAATGAATCCTTTTTCTAAACTTTTGTTACGTTAAAACATCTTATTTTAGCTTATACTAATAAGCTATAACCTGCAAATATCATTTAGAATCTTAAAATAACCTTGCTTGGCTTTTTGG
This sequence comes from Tanacetum coccineum, assembly GCA_026074375.1. Taxonomy (NCBI): domain Eukaryota; kingdom Viridiplantae; phylum Streptophyta; class Magnoliopsida; order Asterales; family Asteraceae; genus Tanacetum; species Tanacetum coccineum. The sequence goes on from BQNB010024626.1 coordinate 20,274, forward strand.
ACTTATTTTGCAAAAGTTTCCATGCATAGGGGTATATATCATAACTTTCTAAAATTTATAACTAAAGGGGCTGAAAATTTCATTATTCTAAAGTTATAACTATAAGGACCTATTTTTGCCAAGTTTCAAAGTTAAAGGTTTAAATTATATATGCTTTATATATAAAGGACTAAACTTGTCATCGACTAGCTTTTGAAGAAACTTACAATCTTATCATATCACATTACTAGGGAGCTTCATGTAAGGGGTTTCATTTGGGTATACGTTTTGAAGAGTTTGCTGGATTTATGATTTAAAGTGTCCTGGCTCCTCAAACGTTTACTACATGACCTCTGAATTATGATGGCCTAAACAGTGATACAATATTTCCATAATAAATCCAATCAAAGTGATATTTCATTATGACATAAAACATATTCAATCAAACTAAGACTTGACATATTACCCAAGTTGTATGACGAAGCCGTTACTTTCATTTCATATACTTTTTCCATCAATCAGATTTACCTGTACTATTAAGGTGAGTTCATAGCCTCACTTTTAAATCTCTTGAATGTTTTTATAAACCCATAAGGGGGATACATGCTATAAAGTATGAATACAAGTGTTTTCCAAATGTATGTTATCTTGATATATTATTGCTTACGATCTAAGTCCCTTTATGCCAAAAGACCCCACTATTATGGATCATTAATCACTTGCGAGTGAACGCGAATATTGTGGATATATCTATCAGGATTGACGAATCCTATTTGTATTAGTCGGATAGGTAACCAAACGCACTATATTTGAATCTTATAGGTATATGGCAATTACCTACACCGGGGGCCATTATCATTATATATATCATTATTGATATATACACAAGTCAGTTTGTGTGCCATGAGCTTAGACGCAATAATACACTATTGATACTGTTTTCTATAATAATTGTACTCATTGCAATTATCACTATTTTTGGGTGTATAACAACGTAACCCACTATCCATGATGACTTGTATTCACACTATTTATCATAAACCTATGAATTTTACTCAACCTTTGTGTTGACATTTTTAGCATGTTTATCTCAGGTAATTGAGCAAACTATGGCACGGAGTGGCATGGACTGAAGATGGCTAAACTGTTATCATTCAACTTTATGTTTTCCTATAGATTTTGGGACCTCTCTTTTGTAAAAACTCTGATGAATAAATGAATGATAACAACTTTTTACAAAAACGTCTCTTTATGAGTCATTTTCTATGATTATGACTGTTGTACTATGAAGTAATACCCCAGATTAGCTTCTGTTGCTATATTTATCAAAATGGGGGTGTTACAACTTATCCATTATCTGTCTGTCTAGAAGTTCACTTAGGCTTTTTGATGAATTTTCAAATTTTTATACTGTAAGTTAAACCTCATCTTTTTCTTTTGTAACCAACTCCAACTTCCTTTTAAGCTATGTAATATCTAAATCTCTTAAATAGATTTCATGTTTTAAGATTTTTATATCTTCCTCATACACAAACTCATTTTTCTTAAAGACTAACAGTCTAGCTTCTACAGATTCCAAACCAGTTTTATAAGAGACAACACTTACCCTAGCTGTTCTTAAGTCTTTAACTAATTGTTCATTTTGTTCTTTTACACATTCTAAACAAGATGAACAACAATTTGAGTCATTAGATACCTTAGAGTTTGTAGAAGAGGTTGAACTTGTTAAAGAATAAGCCATGATAGCAAAATTGGTTGGACCTTCTTCTGCTTGGTCACTCCAATCATAGCCAAAGCCATCACACTGAGATACTAAGGCATTTGAAGTAGTTTCTTCAACTGGCACAATCCTTCTGGTAGGCTCCCTATTCCTGTTGTCTTGATTTCTGGGTGCCTTGCACTCTCTTGCAAAGTGTCCCATTTTGTGGCAGTTGAAACATATAACAACCCGCAAATATTCATCAATGTAATTATCCATCTATTAAATTAGATGCAATGTACTATCCATCTATTATATATAAACCACCTTTTTACAGGGAAATTTTTCGCTTTATCTCATTATGTAATGTAACTTGCATCTCTAAAGTTAACGAGCTCACACAACCTACCAATAACAAACCTATCTACATATATGTCAAGCAAACATCATAACATGTCAAGTCAATAATCTATTATCCATTTTATCATATATATTATCTGTTTAACGAAGATTTCACGACATTATTATCAAATGAACATAAACCGTTAACAAATATGCCTAAACCCTAATTTTATGTAAAGTACACATTCAAAGCGAATGTACAAGCAACTAAGGCACATATAAAAGTATCTTAGCATCTCATTTGAATATGAATTCCCTCCAAAATAAGGTACAAGTCTTTTAAAGCATAATGTACAAGTCATTAATGCACGACATTCAAAATAACCATTTTACCTCCGTTTTCCTATGAAATCTTGTACAAACTATTAAGTACAAGTAACAAGAAAACAATGCACTACATCTACATTCCATTTTCCTTCTCATTTCATGATTATACACAAATTCAAAACTAGAAACCCTAAACCGAGCTAGTTTCTAACCCGTGACCCATTTCTTTATTTTTACCCATTTTAAACCTAAACCATTAATCAAATTAAGTTGTAGATACTTAATATACAACATTACATTTCATGTTTCACCCTTATTACTCCATTACACACGAAATAAAAGCTCAAAACCCTAACCCGTTACAAGCTTGAACCTGCGACCCATTTCTTTCCTTTTTACCCATTTTAAACTAAAACCACTAATCATAAACACTAAACTATAATCCTACCACTAATCCTAGACCTTAATCTACCTTAAACCCTAGCCCTAGCTCGAAGAAAAACCTTAAAAACCCTAAACGAGCCCTAAAGGACCCGATAACCATTTTCCCTCCAAAATGAACCATTTGAAAACCAACCAAGCACCCACACACCTCCATGACTAAGCTACTTCATCCCCTAGCTGCTTACAAGCACCTCAATTAAGATACTTGGTCACCAAGGAGGTCTTGTCACCTCCTTGTCACTTGTTCCTACCAGCGGCCATAAACCACCATAAACCACCCTCCACCTTACATCCTAGCCCTCCTAGCTCACAATACTTACCCTCATAGCCTCTATTACTCAGCTCCTAGTATACTTGACACTTATCAAACCTTAGCTTGGGCTCCAAGGGGGTTTCACACCTATATAAAGTGGTAAACCCCATTCATTTCAACTCACACCTCAATTCTTTCTTTATAATCAACAATGGAGTCCAAGGTCTGATCAAGGAAGTCCTAAGAAGTCCCAAGAGCAGAAGTGAAGTGAATAAACCAAGTCTTGAAGCCCCGGAGTTGTTATTCTAGGCGTACGAAGCAAAACATCCCCATTTTGACCCGTTCCAAGCTATAAGCTCAAAATCAGGTTCCATAAGCTCACATTCTATTTCAATACTCTTATAATGTTCATATGATCATGCTTAAAGTATTTTTAAAAGCTTTGAACTCAAAAACCCATGTGTTTTCCCTTTTTGATCCAAACCGAGCTCATGAAACCCTAATTTCATGTTTTCTTTTAATCTATAAGCAATTATCATAATCTGTTGTTATAAGATACATTTATAAGCTTATCTAACATTTCTATAAATATTTTATCCAGTCTTAAAAGCTTGAAGCTTAAAAACCTATGCGTTTTCATTTTAAAACCCTAATTCGACCCTTTTGATATCTAGCTTATCAAGTCGTTATTTTGAACTTTTGTTACATTAAAACATCTTATTTTAGCTTATACTAATAAGTTATAACCTATAAATATCATTTGGAATTATAAAATAAGCTTGCATGGCTTTTTGGACTTGTTTTGTAAAAGTTTTCATGCATAGGGGTATATATTGTAACTTTCTGAAATTAATAACTACAAGGGCTGAAAATGTCATTTTCTTAAAGTTATAACTATAAGGACCTATTTTGCTAAGTTTCAAAGTTAAAGGTTTAAGTTATATATACTTTATATATAAAGGACTAAACTTGTAAAAGTTTATAAACCAGGGGTATATATTGCCAATTTTGCAAACTTATAAAATATTATATTTTTATTAATTATAAAAATATATATAACTTATTCTAGCTTTTGAAGAAACTTAAAACTATAATGTATCACATTACTAGGGAGCGTCATATAAAGGATTTCATTTGGGTATACGTTTTGACGAGTTTGCTGGATTTATGATTTAAAGTGTCCTGACTCCTCAAACGTTTACTACATGACCTCTGAATTATGATGGTCTGAACAGTGATACAATATTGCCATAATGAATCCAATCAAAGTGATGTTTCATTATGACATAAAACATATTCAATCAAACTAAGACTTGACATATAACCCAGGTTATGTGACGAAGCCGTTACTTTCATTTCATATACTTTTGCCATCAATCAGATTTCCCTGTACTATTAAGGTGAGTTAGCCTCACTTTTAAATCTTTTTAATATTTCTTAAACCCGTGAGGGGGATACATGCTTAAATCACGAATGCAAGTATTTTTTTGTATGCTATCCTGATTCATTATTGCCTAAGTACCTACTTTTGCCATTAAGACCCCATTATCACAAACCGTTAATCACTCATCAAGTTAAGCGCGAATAATGTGAATAGATCAATTTGGGACTGGACTTCCCCTTTGGTGTACCTATACTGTTGGTAACCAATAGCACATCATTTGAATAACTTATGCAGATGTTTGGCAAAGACACACATTGGGGCAATTACTTGTGGTTATTAATTAACCTAAGGTTTCGGTGTCATGAGCTTAAAGCAATAATAATGTTTTACAAACTATGGATGTATAACAACGTAACCCACTATTGAACTTGTATTCAAACTACTTATTACAAACCTATGAATTTTACTCAACCATTGTGTTGACTTTTTAGCATGTTTAACTCTGGTAACTAAGCATCGTATGGCACGGAGTGACACGAACTTGAAGATGGATAAACCGTTATCATTTAAACTTTTTGATTTCTTATAGATTTTGGGACCTCTGTTTGTAAAAACTCTGATGAATAAATGAATGATAACAACTTTTTCCAAAACGTCCATTTATTACTCGTTGTCTATGATTATGACTGTTGTACTATGAAATAATACCCAGATTAGCTTCCGCTGCTATATGTCTCAAAATGGGGGTGTTATGAAACACTCCACCTTGGACTTGTCAAACCCAATTCTTTCTTAGTTGGACATATCCAGCTTCCTTCCAGTATTCTTCAAGAATCTTCTTGCCCTCATAGTCAGCATAGCAATGCTCCAGCTTAAATCCATCTCTTTTAGATCATCAGGATGGATTTATTATATATCTTCATTATCAAACTGTGGAATACTTGGTTGGCTAGAAAAGAAAGAATAAATCACATCATCACTCAAATTTTCAATAGTTGTTAAGCTATCAACAGCACCTTGAGTGCTAGCAGTATTAACACCCTGAGCAGTATTAACTGCTCTAGTTGCACTATTAGTGCTGCTAGAGGACAGAAATGCTACATTATGTAAGTTTGAGGTTGAGCTAGATGTCCCCTTGACCTTTGATTCATAAGCCTTTAGGTTGTTGAAGAGGTCATCCAAACTCAATGTCTCAATCTCTGGTTTGTTTCTCCACACAATAGTATGCATAGTCCATTCTTGTGACAGACTTCTTAAGAACTTCTGATTGATGTCTTCTTGAGAGATAACTTCACCATGCATCTCTAATTGACTAATTAGCTTTTGAATCCTTTTATAGGTTTGCTTAATCACTTTTGTGCTGGATGCAGCAAAGGTTTCATATTACTACTTCAGAAGATTTTTGTGAGTTTTCTTTGTAGGAGCATTACCTTTAAATCTGTTCTCAATTGCCTGCATTAGTGTCTTAGCATCCTTATAGAAGTTGAACTTTAATTGATGCTCATTAGGTAAGGCCATCAAAAAAGTGCTTCTTGCCTTTAATTCTGCCTTTCTTTGTGCTTTCTCTTCAACACTTGTAGGAGGGATAACAGTTTCCTTACCATCAATAGTTTTTGTTACTATGGGTGCATTACCATTTTCTACGATCTCCCGTAGAGTGTAATCAATGCACTATAGGTACTACTCCATCCTTATTTTCCAGAGATCATACTCACCAGGTTGGAGTATGGGTAGCTTGATGGTTTAAGCAGATTGAGTATCCATTGCTTCTTGAAGAAGTAGATCTTGTGTGTAGTAAAGTTTCTTCTTATTCAAAGCTTCTCAAAAGCTCTGATACCACTTGTTGATCCTAATAGAATAGATCTTTAATCCCTTAGCTTGTATAAGATATAATTATGCAAGATAAATCTAACACAACTATAGTAGACACTTTAATTGTGAATATCAAAGACTATTCAGAATCTAGTCAATGATACTAAGAAGAATTACAATGAAACAGTAATGAACAAGATCAATAACAAAACAGTTTACTAAACTTTCAGCTTCAATATAAAATAAACACTCTTTATAGTGTTAGGGTTTACAAAACCTTGAAGCCACGAATAACACTTTTCTAGATATGATTTGATATGATTTTGGTACATCGAACTCTATACCCTAGGACCTCCTTTTATACACCAAGGACTCCTACCAGACTTACAATATTTTCCTAAGTTATCATGATCTTCTAAACAAATAACTTATAGGTATCTTTTACAAAAATATCTCAGACTACTACGGTGTTCCTTGTCTTTCTCAAAACAATTCTTTAATGTTCTTTAAACCAATGTCCTTTATTTGAAAACATGTTGTATTTTAAAAATGTTGTATGTTGTGGTGATGATTCCTGTGGGGAAACTAAACGTACTTTTCTCCTGATTAAATATGAGAACACATGTTTTGTAAAATATCTTCATACGGATCTGTTTTCTATTATCTTGTATATTGTCTATTTAGATATACACACCCATTGGCGGGTGGACTACTTTCGCTGCATAAATCAAGTTGGGGTGTTACAATGAACAATGATTGCTAATTGGAATAGTGTCTAATGAGATTTATTGATGACCTCTTTTGGCTCTAGACTCAATAGTGCGTTTTAGTGTTAGTGATCGGAGGCTGAAGCAGACTGCACCTTTTCAATACCAACAAACTCGAAGTGAGAAAGTCGATAGAAATGTGTTTAATCTCCGTATGAAATGAAACAACCTTCTTTTGAGAGAAGTCTAAGTAGCTAGGAAGGGTTGTGCATTCCATCACTGGGTCCATGATAAATATCTTCAATACCAACAATCAACCGTGTGATTCTGATAATATATGTATTGACCCGGTTTCCGCCTAATTATATAGAGGGCTTCTTTCTTGACACCCTTTATCCTTATAATTCTTTTTAATTCTTCAACCCCATTCAATGTTAACCAATGCGTCCTCAATATCACCATCTTAGGTTTATTCCGGTGATAACTCATGCCTTAGCTAACATTTTTCCCAATCTCACATTTACTTTTTTTGTATCATACCTAAGGACTTCTACTCTAACTAGTAGAGTGTCCATTGGTAGATCCTTCCGGTTCTGGCTGGGTCATGGAACAAATACCTAGCCCTAACCACCTTATGTCTCCATGAACAACAATATTTGGTCGGTCTTTTGGTACTTCCATCTTTGCCATAAAACCATTTGAAAATCAATCAAGATACTTGTGATATAAATTAAAACATTTGTATCTTGAAAGTTTCATCTTTTCAAAAATTTCTCCCCCTCTATATGTGCATCAATATTTGAAAGTGTTTTGCACATATAAGGAGGAAGCCTCACTTGAGTCACTTAAGATCGCATATATTATCCATATATTTTAATAACATTTTCTCCCCTTATAAAAATGTCAAATCGTTTGATATTTTGGATATCAGTTGATTAAAATAAAGCTGTCGGGGAGAAAGATGTTATCTTATTTGCATGCTTGTTAGGAACATTTTAATACTCCCCCTCAATTCACGAGGGAAGGATATAGTGTTGAGTACATAATTTGAAAGATTTTGAATTTAATGAAAAATTCGTGAAAAATTATACTCAACACCTATATACTTATTATTCTACACTACATATATACATATTCACAAGATATAGTATGAAACTGGACCTCAATTTTAGCAAGACAAAACTGACAAAGTCAGATTGTCCGCATTAGTAGTCCGTAGTACGTCTCGTTTAGTCTACGACCAACATAACACTCCAAGCTCCTCATAATCCATCTTTCCAGCAACAGATCATCAATTAACTTCAGCATCTCAACAGTCTGTTCCTGATCTTTCTCTAACCACTTTTTGTTGACATGGCATCATTGTAACCCGACCCAAAGTTATGCAGCATGTCATGCAGATTATCATGAACCATCTGTAGCTTGGTTTAAAAATGCGCGCATCATTGCGCATATTGCACGCATAACTGCATTGCACGTAAAATTTCGCATCATGGTGCCTAATGCAAGGCCATACCATATTGCGTTCGCATTATATCATAATTTATCGCATTTGTGTAATGCTAGTAACGGTCACAATCTAGAATTTAGGTCATTTTAGTCAAAATTAAACCATATAAAAGATATCAACATGTTTTAATGGTCGTTTAAAGATACAACTTGTTAAAAGACGTAAAAAGAAAACACAATAACAAAAATATAGTATCTTGTGTTTTGCTAAGTGTTTTATGTCAAGATTTGATTTTGATTTATTTGTTATAAAAATGGATTATTTTCCTAAATTCAATATGCTAGTAGATTGTTTTGTAAGTTTATTGCATTTACTTGGTACTTGGTGGCAAATACTATGTATAAATATTTTCTGTACTTTTTTTAATACTAAACGCATCGTGTCCAAATTGCGCTTACATTCGCATCACGCATCACACAATGGCCTTTGGGGCCTTTAGCGTATTGGATCGTAATACGTATTTTTAAACCAAGATCTGTAGGGTACCATCACTGAACTTGTATAGATCATCAGCCCTCATGAGTCTCTTTTGTTTGCTCTTGTTTAGATAGACAATTTCTTTTGGTTTATGAAATATGGTGTGCGATTCTTTGAATGAGATTCCATCACAGGTAGTTTGTGGCTTGGTGATATTGAGCTTTTTCTGGTAACTTTCCACTCTAAGCTGTACATCTTCTACCCTCCTCTGAATGACGATGCTTCTGGTGAATATACGAAGAGCATTTACTAGGTGAACAATTTCATCACCCGTGAGGATGTGAATCTTTCGTTAAACGTAAAGTAGAAACAAGTCTTCAATATCATTCAATCGAAGTTTGGAGAAATCTCCTTCTTTGAATGAATATTCCTTCAAATTTTCTCTTCTGACAACGATCTCCTTCAAGTATCCATATCCAAACTGATTATCTATCGTTAATCTGACGACACCCAGAATCTGTATATATGAGAAGACTTCATGCGGTGATTTGGCCGCATTACTTGATCTGTAGTATAGTTGACGTTTGGGACCCCAGTGACAGATTCCTAATTTTTGTCATATGCCACTTTTGTTGAGCTCCAGAACTTTGGGATCATGTCTTCAATGAAATTTAGATCATACCTTGCAGCTTTTGTCTTTGTTACTGATGCAGCATATTTCCTTTCCTTGTTTCCATTCTTCAAATATTCAAGATCATTATTAAAGAAGAATTCTATAGGAATGGTCTGGCTTGCTTAAGTCACATGGGCATCTATTACCTTTAGGATTTGTCCAATCTAACTGATCAGAGAAGGCTAAGTAATGCTGCTCTAAGTGGTATTCCAGTTCAATACTACTTCTACAGGATCCTTTGAGAAGTTTGAAAACTGTCCCTTCTAAGTCGGCTTTAGTGATTTTATCTTTCTTAAGTCGATACTTAATGAAGTTTAACAAGTCAATAGTAGAGACCATCAGATCATTAAATTCAACTGGATCTTTTAAAGTTTTATTAAGTTCATGACACCAATTCTGTTCTGGTCCAACATCAGCATTTGGATCTTTGCTCCATTCTGGATCAGGAGTTTCCGGTCTAGGAGGTTGCTGAACCACTTGGACCTATCTTGACTTAGACCAACATCATCTTATGGATGTTCTTCTATGTTAACCACTTTATATACAACTGGTTCTTCATCATCCATTGCCTCTTCTTGATCAAGCTCTTTAACTGTTTCTTATGATTGTATAGATTTTATTAGTTTTTGAAGGTTTAAATGGAGTTTTACCTTTCTTAGAAGAAGCAGACTGATCTTTGGTTTTCTTAAAAGAAGGTGCATCAGAATCTTTCCTTTTCTTCTTCTTGGAATCTTTTTCAGCATCTGTAGGAGGGTCCTGATCATGATCATCCCTACGTCTCTTCTTCTGAACAGGTGGTTGATTGAGCTCTTTTTCCATGTCACTTCATCCACACTTAATGATAGTGCAAGAGCATTAAACAAAGCTCTGTGTGTTGGATGCTTGGTGTAAGACCTGGATTTCCTCATCATCTGGAACAACTTGTCCTTCTGCTTAAATTCATCAATAGTCGCTTGATCAAATGGTGTTGAATAGTACTTTGGCATGCTCTCCTTAGCTTTCTCCATCTTGATCTTGCCAAAGTCAGGGACATCTTTCGGCAGAACATTCTTCAAATGAGCTTTTACAAACTTATCAATTGCATCTAGAAGATTGTAACTAGAGATTACACGAACCTTCTTCTCAAGTCTAGTGACTCTGTTTTCTAGCTTACCTACATCAACTTGAGATTCCATTCTCTTGGATTTCTTAAGGATTCTCTTAATTTTTATTCTTTTTGGTTGTGTTGGTGAAACTATTGTTGTATCTGGAATCAGTGTTACGGTCGTATCAACTAGTGGAGGTCTCTGTTCAGCCAGTTTTGCTTGAGTAACTGGAACATCCACCATTGATTGAATTTCAGGTTCAACTGGATCTTTCAAAACTTCATTAACAGTCACATCTGGATTGTCATTTAGAAACTGACTCATGAACTCAACAGATGATAGAGTCAGACTGGTACTGAATTTTGTTGCCTCAGGCTTTTCCACCAATGGTTCAGTCATACGAACATCAGCTTGTGCATCACCAGCTTGTTCATTACCTCCTTGACCATCACCATGTTCTTCTTCTCCAGCCTGCTTTACTGTAACCTATTCTTTTGTCACCTGTTCATCAATGTCCTTCTTAGTCTCCACTTTCTTTGCTTCTTCAGCTTTCTTAGTGATATCAACCTCATCACTTGAGATGTCTTTAACTGTAAATTCTGAATCAGAGCTGGAACTACTAGAATGATTAATTGGCTCATCTAGAACTTCTGGTGTCACACCAACTCCTTCATTTAAGCTTTTAAGGGTTAGCTCATCAGGAACCTCTGGAGTTACCCCAGATCCTTCACCTGAGCCTCTTGTAGGGGTGAGCAGAAACCTCACCGTAAACCGTAAAATCGCAAAAACCGCACCACAAAAACCGCAAAACCGCAAAAACCGTGGTTTAATTTTAAGAAAAATGAAAAACCGCATTTTGCGGCGCGGTTGCGATTTTACTCGTAAAACCGCACCACAAAAACCGCACCGCATCGCATATTTATTTTTTAAAACCGAAAACGGCACATTGATTATTTAATGTGTGTTATAAGGCTTCTACCACATATTATCATTAATATTCTTATAAGTTATAAGGGATGTGTGTGTTTACATTAAATATATGCATTGTTATAACCGAAAAAACGAAAATTGTAAACCAAAAACCGCAAAAACCCACATTAATTATATAAGTCATACGTGATGGTGCGGTGCGGTTAAAACCCGCAAAAAACCACAAATCCGCAAAAAAACCGCAAAACCGAAACCGCAAACCGTGGTGCGGTTTGGATTCTATTTTTGTTAAAACCGCAAGTACGGTTGCGGTTTGGTTTTAGTCAAAAACCGCACCAAACCGCACCATGCTCACCCCTAGCCTCTTGGACGTTGTTGAATAAATAAATTATGTTTGCTTGCCTCTCTAGCTTTCTTCATATTCAACTTGAATTATGCAGCTTCTGATAGAGTTTCCAATCCTTTCAACTTCTTTGAGTGATCTAGTCCTTCATCATCTGATTCACTACAGACTTCTCCACTAATGACTACTCTAGTTGGTATTCTTCTCACTAGTGGTTCTTCATCAGTCTCCTCAAAGTCTACATCCTCTGCTACCTCTTCAGATTGCCCGACTTCTTCAATTACAGTCTTTGACCATCTCTATTTAGGAATACTAACTCTCTCGACAACAATCTCAACCTCATGCTTGGAAAGCAATCCTTTACCTTTGCCTATAGCTTTGATTTATGCAGATCCTTTAGACTTTTTGAAGTACTCTAAATACTCAATAGAAGCCTTTATGGTATCATTCAGCATCAAGGCTGGACTATGCATTCCAAATATTAGATCTTTTGTTCCCTTGTTTGCAAAATTCAGATTACCAAGGGTTACATCTAGCTGAATGATATGTTGGAAAGATAGGGGTTGTTTGGAAACTTGGTTGTTCTGAGAGAGGGTGTACTTAACGATGAGCTTTGTAAACCTTGAGAAAGTCATTAGTTCCTGCTTCTATTTGCTGACTCTCTTAGACTCAATCTGGTACTTGAATTCTTCCCAAATGAGACCAGTAAAGTTAATATTATTGCCTGTGACCATTCCCTACAGCAACTAAAGCATAGGAAGTCTTGGACGATCATAAGTTGTAGCCTTCCCTGTCAAACACTTGTTAATCATGGTCAAGAATGTTCTCCAGGGTTAGTATATATTATTGACTCTAAGTGCAGATATAGTCCTGATTATCTTAGTACATCCAAGCTGATTGATGAATTTGATAATCTCTTTCTCAAGAGAAGGTAGATTAAAAGAATGATCAGGGTCTTTGGGAGTAATTAATAAATCATTATGAAGTAGGTCTTGTAGATTACATCCAACTATGTCTTCTCCAAAACAATCCTAAAGTTGCTAATTGCAATCTTTACTTGCTCATTAAATGAAACAAGCTCAACATCCATCATGTTTTGTTGTTGTTGTTGATCATCTTGTTCTTCAGCCATTGATTCTGCTTAAAAATATCAATACATATTCATATACATGACAATTAATGCACAAAAACGTTTGATAATCCTTTGTGTGTGTTTAAGAGGTTATTTGTTGATCCATTTTATGTTTGAGTTGTTAAGTTCATGCCTTAAACAAGATTCAGTTCAAGAAAGTCAATGTCCATGGTTAATGGTTAATCATTAAAGTCAAACAGTCCAAATTAAGCCAAATTAGTCCAATGTAAGTCCAAACAGTCCAAATTATGTCCAAACAGTCCAGATCACATTTTAGGTTTAATTTTAACTTAATGTTTCTTGTTTTATGAATGACTTGTTATGATCAAACCCTGTTAATTTAATATTTTGTATTTGTTAAATCTGAACATAACTTGTTAATTTTGCAGAACAAACATAGGTAAAATCACAAAGTCAAACTAGTCAAACTATTGGTTAACTTTAGTCAAACAGTCGGTCAAACTTGGTCAAACTGCTGGCTTTTACTAGTCAAACTGTAGGGTTTGACCGGGTCAAACCGCTAGTTACTATGGGTTAAATCGCTAAAGGTGGAGGGTCAAACCGCTATTGTTGACCAGTCAAACCGCTGTTATTGACTGGTCAAAGTGCTGGTTTTGAATGACCAAATCGCTGGTGTTGACCAGTCAAACCGCTAGAGTTTACTGGTCAAACAACTGGTTTTACCTGTTTAGCGCTAAATATACTGAGTCAAATCGCTAAATGAACTAGTTCAAATCGCTAGTCTTTCGATGTCAAATCGCTAATTGAACAAGCTTAAATCCCTAATGACACAGTCAAACCGCTACATAAACCTGACCAAACCGATAACACATTATATCAAACCGCTACTTTATCCATGTCAAACCGCTAGTCTAACATTTTCATTAACCGTCACTTAACACCAAGGTTGCAGAAATCATGAATCATTAGCCAAATGGTCGACCACCTTGTAGCTTGTAATCGGTTTAGGCAGGATTAATCGGATTGGCATTTCTGGCAAAATTTAGGTATTTTCGGCAAGTATTGTGTATTTTCGGCGAGTTTTAGGTATTATTGGCAAAATGTTTTTCTTAAAAACAACTTGTAATAGATTTAAATAGTTACTATAAGAGATTGAAACAAGTTTACGGTGCATTTTAGGTATTTCCTGGAAGATTAGAAGGGTTCCGGCAAGTTTGACCACTGGTGACCATCGTTGATCGCCATTGACCACGGTTGACCTATTTGTTTGACCCAGTTACATAAATCAGCAAGGTCGGTGGCCTTGGAGCGCCTAGGCGGCAATTAATCGGCCTTGTAGACCTTTTTTTGCAACACTGCTTAACACACAAGATTTAATAATTGTTCACATTAATCATGGCATACTATTTCAGCAACAATCAATGAATCATATTAACAATAAACAACTCATGTCAAAGTATTAATACGCAACCTTGGTATGACATTTTCTTGATTAGGAGCTACAAACACATGTCAATGACACAAGAGAGCTTCAAGGCATACCTACGACAACATATAACATATATAAGCACAAACAAGCATTCTTTATCTCTTAACACTTCAAACCGAGACTAAATCATCCACAACCCTCTCTATTCCTAGAATTCATGACCAAGAGGCTTTAAAGAAACATTCCTAAGGCATAACTTTACATTACAAAGAGTGATATCATAAATCCATTAACCTAAGAACATACCTTAATTATTTTTACAGAAACACTAACCAAGAATCAAACCTAGAGAGTTAGATGTTTCGATTCATGGAAAACTATTTTAGCATAAGTTTTTCACACCCTATGAGGATCAAAACCCTTCTGTCAATTCAAGTTTTCAATCAACTTGAATTATATGAACCCTAGATCAAAAATCAACCCTAACGAGTGATTGGGAGAGGTTTAAGCCAATTAGTTTGAAACCTAGGTAGTTTAGATGATATAAAACACATTAGAATCATTACCTTTGAATTACAAACACATGTTGATCCGAGTTAGGTGATGGTGCTGGCGGTTTGAGAGAAATAAAACAAAGGGGTGTGTTTGGTTATGATTAGACCAAACCGTGATTTGTGTGGTTTATTTTAAGACTTTGGCCGGTTGGCAAAAACAACCCTTCAACTTCTTAATGTCTATCAATTGCAATTGTTAGCTATTCTAAAGGCTTAATCAACTAAGGTCTTTTGTCAATCTTAGTCCTTGTGGTTTCGATCTAAATTTAATTTAACTTTCTATTGCAACTAAGTCCCTAAAGGTTTAACAAATGACATTCTAGGCCCTTTTAGTTAATAAATTAACTCCCCTTCAAACCATGATCTGTTATTTATCAAAAACTTTATTCATTTAATCCTTAATTTTGAAAGACCGTTTAAAAAGATTATTTGTGAGCACTTTTTCTCCCCCTCAAACAATGACCCATTTTCTATTTAAAGAGATGTAGTCGTTGTTTGAGTGATAGAAATTATCTTTTTAAATCTTTTTCTTATTCCTGAAAACACTGATTATTTTGAATAACAACTTTTTCACCAGAAAAATAAGACTTCTCTTATTTTGAAAAATAAATGCATTGACATGTACACTTATTTTATAAAAGCTCGGGTTGTGTAGCAAAATGTACACAAGCCTTTACATGCTCATAAGGTAAATCATGCTTGAGAAACTTAATTCCCGTTAAGATGTCAAGTTTTCTTTTTGACGAAATACTTGCCTTTAAGATGAAGATCGAGTTGCAGTTTGAAATAACTGCAAGCCAATGACATGTGTTGAAAAACTTTTAGAACTTATGCTCGAACTTTGTTTATAGCACAGTGTCGTTATTGAATGACATTTCTAAGGCCGTAAATATTATCGATTCCAGAAGACATGTCATGAAAAACATATTTTTGGTATTTTCTGATTTTATATTATTGTATTTTTCTTTTTGTAAAGTTTTATAAAATGAAAAATCTTTTTGGTTTTTAAAATTTTATATATTTACATAGGATAAAAGAAGTTGTACCACCATCAATCTTCATTTTCTTCTGACAAACTCTTAAGTGTTTCTGGAGACATGCTTTTCATCCCAAGCTTGTTGATTAGGAATTCAAACCTTTCCCTTGCCAATGCCTTGGTGAAGATGTCTGCCAAGTGATACTCAGTCAGGACAAAGTAAAGATCAACCACACCATTTTCAACTTCTTCTTTGATTAAGTGATATCAGACATCTATACGCTTTGATCTTGAATTTTGTACGTTGTTACAGCAAAGAGAAATAGCGCTCTTGTTATCATAGTACAGAGGGATTTTGTTGAATTCAAAACCATAATCTATGAGTTGTGATCTCATCTAGAGAATTTGAGCACAACATCCAGATAAGGCAATGTATTCTGCCTCTATACTAGAGATAGCAGTGCTTTTCTGCTTCTTTGAGGACCAGCTGACAAGTCTGTCTCCTAAGAGCTGGGCACTTCCAGAAGTACTTCTTCTAGTATCTTGACACCCGGCGTGATCAGTATCTGCATAAGCTATTAGTGAAATACTGGCATCTTTCGAATACCAAAGGCCTAAATTCATGGTTCCTCTCAGGTATCGAAAGATCCGTTTAACTTCATGTAAGTGCTTTTCGGTAGGCTTTGCCTGATACCAAACACACATGCATACAACAAATACAAGATCAGGTCGACTAGATGTAAGATACATGAGGGATCCGATAATGCTACGATAACGGGTAGCATCAACGGGTGTCCCCTGTAGATCTTCATCTAGTTTGGTCTGGTGCACGATGGGAGTGTCAACTGGGTCATAAGAATCCATACCATATTTCTTAAGAATTTCTAGAGCATATTTTGTCTGGTTTATAAAGATGCCTCTAGGACTTTGAGAAATTTGAAGCCTGAGAAAAAATGACATTTTGCCCATCATTGACATCTTAAACTTAGAACTCATTATGTCAGCAAATATATCATAGACTAGGATTAGTAGATGCAAAAATAATATCATCAATGTAAATTTGTACCATGAAAATATCTTTGCCCTCCTTCCTTGTGAATAATGTAGGGGTAGATAACACCTTTGGAGAACTTTTGAGATAGTAGGAAGCTTGGCAACATATCATACTGCGCACGTAGAGCCTGCTTTAAGCCATAGAGAGCTTTCTTCAGCTTGTACACAAGGGTATGATTGTCTTGATCCACAAAGCCCTCTGGTTGACTAACATAGACTTCTTTACGTAGCACGTCATTCAAGAAAATGGTCTAGACATCCATTTGGTAGATTGTCATGTTCTTGATGGCGGCATTTGCAATGAAGATTCTGATTGCTTCTATGCGTGCAACAGGTGCAAAAGATTCTTCAAAATAAATATCTTCTTGACGACATCCCTTAGCTACCAAACTTTCTTTGTTTTTCAATACCCCTCCAAACTCATCTTGTTTAACTTTGAAGATCCACTTCAATTTAATTATCATGACGAAATCTGGACAAGGTACGGGTTCCCAAACATCTAGTCGTTTAAACTCGTGAATTTCTTCTTGCATCGTATCGATCCATGAAGAGTCTAACAATGCTTCTTTAAAATTCTTAGGTTCAACTGAAAGTGAGAAAAGCATCAAAGAAACACCACATGATATGGGATTGTAGCTGTTTTCATGTTAAGACAGGTCGAGAAGGATTGTTGATCACAAATATTCTGAGCTTGCTTCTCTATTTGGTAAACTCAAATATGAAGAAAACCTAATAGACAGTATTTATGAGACTTTGTCAACTGCTTTCTTTTCTACCTTTATTGTCTAGGACTTTCAAGATAGTCCTGATGATGAAGAGAATACAAGAAGAAGTCATGAGTACCTGAATGACCTAGAAGAAGAATATCAAGTAAGAGCTCTTTTAGCCAAGTCTAAAAGGTTCTTCAAAATGGTACTCAAAGGTTCAGCAATGCAAAAGCAACTGACCAAATTGAATGCCACAAATGTGGCAAGAAGGGTTATTTTGCAAGAGACTGTTGGTTAAAAAATTTAGTTCCTTTATATCAATCACCCTTTCAACCAAAACCTCTCAGTTCCTTTGAGCACAAACCAGAACTAATACCTACCAAGGACTTTGAAGCCAAATACAACAAAGTCAAGGCTAAACTGGCTCTCTTGAGTATGAGTGCTTCAACTTCCAAAGCTGCAATAGTTAAGAACAAAGGTCTTATCACTGAAGCTTATGAATGGGAAGAAGAAGAAGTGTCATCAAATTACAATGAGATGGTGAAGGTTAAAGTACTAATGGCACTAGCTGAAGATAATGATGCTATCAACAAAGAAGGTTTCAGAAATGGTGAATGTGTAAAGATCTCCATGAGAAAGGTACACACTCTTCTTGAAATGGAAGATAATGATGATTGAAAAACCTATCTAGATTATTTGTGTATTGATCTAAATTATGTTGAAGAACAAAGAAATAACCTTTTGTCAAAACATAAAGATCTTGTTCATGAACTGAATACATGCAAAGAACAGCTTTTAGTATTAAAACAAGCAAAACTTGATTTTCTTACCATGTAGCATGTAAACACTGAGATTCTCAAAAAGAATAAAAACTTAAGAACAGAACTGAAAAAGCTAACATCAATCACTAAAACATGGCTTAACAGTTCTAATAAAGTAAATCAGTGTATCAGTGAACAAATCTCCTCTCAAAAGAAGAGAATTATAGGAGTTGATCAACTCACTAAAGATCCTTCTAGTTCTGAGCAAAAAGACCCAGTCTTTGTAAAATCTTTAGCTGATGACACAAAAGTTTCCATACCTAGGTTGAAAGACCCTGGTTGTCTGAAGCTGAAGGTTTTATTTTGCCAAATCATGATGCTGGTAAGATACTCCCAGGTGAGTCACAAAGAAACACAACTGATCCTCCAGTTGCTGTCACTAACTCTTCAGCGACTGATTATGATTCAACGGATGAATCTTCGGTCTGTAGCACCCCTCTTCCTCCACTGAAGAAGTTAGATGGTGCTGAACCTATTTCTAGACCAAAGACTATCAAATCAATTTTGAGGTCAAAATCTATATTTAAAGCTGAAACTTTAAAAAGTGTCATAATAAATAAACCATCCTCAGCTCCTGCTAAGGGTAACAAAAGCTCTCAAAAGCTCTTTAGCTTCAAAAGTTCACTCAGCTCCTACTAGTAAACTAAAGAGTGTGAAAATTGAAGATGATCCTCCCTTAGCTATTGTAATGAAAGAGCTAATAACTTAAAAATTACAATTTAGCAAGAATATCATCATTCACTCCAAAAATGATATCAATACAACACACACCTCAAAATAAAATACAAAACACAATGCAAAAAGAGTTGTGAGTTTGTGTGCCTAAACAATCATCTAACTGAAAATTGTTATAAGGTTCTGTTTTACAAAAAGTGTGAGAGAACTAATCACAGAACTTGTGATCATGCTAAATACATTTCTACCATAAACATGTCTCAACATCTCAAAAGTCTGGGTAGAATGTCTTCAAGACCTAACATCCCAAGACCATCAAAACGCTTCTTTCCACCTTGCATTCACTATGGTGGTATATATCATTTATCCAATGAATGTTTATACTATCCCATATGTAAGTTATGTGGAAGTTATGATCATGACACAAATGGTCATAAACGAGGATTTATCTCTTTAGAAAGAGATATCAATCCAAGAAATCCTCAACACGCTTTAAAAAATTGTGAAGCTTGTGGTAGCTCAACTCATACCACAACTGATCACTATGACATTGAATGGTTCAAAAGAGGTGAAGCACTTCAAGCCAAAAAGGCTGAAGCTCTAAAATCAACTAGAGCTGAATCATCAAATGCTAACAGATCCAAGACTCCCACTAAAAGGGTGGTTCAACAAAAACTAACCAGTTTGAACGTATTTGTGCAGAGTGACATCAGAAGCCTATCTGTTTACCTTGACAATGGATGCTTAAGGCATATGACTGGTGTCAAGAGTTACCTACATAAATATGTGGAACAACCAGGACCTAAATGGTGTTGGGATATGACTCCTACATGCACAACTGAAGGTTTATGCACTATCAAAATGTAATGGTATAGGTTTTTTCACAAAGGTAGCATTTGTAAATGGCCTTAAATATAATTTAATTAGCATCAGTCAACTCTGTGATGCTAAAATAATTGTTTCAATTTGATGAGAAAAGAGGAACAATCTTCAACTCTAAACAAGGAAAATGTTTATGATTGCCCTCGCTAAGAGATGTAAATTTCTTGACATGACATCTTCTGCTCAAGAATCTTGTTTCTTTGCCAAAGCCTCTGAAAATCTCAACTGGCTTTGGCATAAAAGACTTGCTCATCTAAACTTCAAAACAATCAACAAACTGGCAAAACAAAATCTTTGTTTATTGGTTCTTCCCTTACTTGTCACTAAAAAGATAAACCATTTTCATCATGTGAGAAGGGAAAACATCATAGGTCAAACAGCTCAAAACAAAACATACAACAAATTCTTCTATCACGAAATGTCTTCATCTTCATCACATGGATTTATTTTGGACCTGTGAGCTCTACTCCATTAACCATAAAAAGTATACCCTTGTCATTGTTGTGAGTTTACTCAAGGTTACAAACTCTGGGCATACTTCCTAGAAGAAGAAAAAGAATAGCACCTGAAAGCCATTATGTCCTTCATCAAAGAGTTGAAAATCAAAATACATCAAAGTTAAACAACTCAGGAACCTGACGAATGGTACTAAATTCAGAAATAGCACATTTGTCAACTTCTGTGATGAAAAAGGGATTTCTCAAAACTTCTCTTCTCCTTACACACCTGAACAAAATGGTGTTGCTGAGAGGAAACATAGAACCATTACAAAAGCTGCAAGAACAATGCTTTCAGGATCTGTCTTTTCTAAACAATATTGGACTGAAGCTGTAGCCACTGCATGCTATACTCAAAACAGATCTCACCATTGTGAAATAGACATCTCAAAACCCTTAATGAAATTGTTTCGTTATGAGAATCCCATACATCATTTTTCTTCATGTCTTTTGGAGAGGTCCAGTATTACTCCACAATCATAAAAGATCAGTTAGGAAAAATTTGATGAAAAAGCTGTATGATGTGTTTATCTTCTTAGATACTCACTTTGTCATCCAAAGGGGGCGCATGTCACAGAGTCAGTTCAACCACATAGAGAAGACAACAACCCCGGCAGCAGAAACAACAGTATAGTTATTCACCTTGTATCACATCACTTTGATGAAAGACCCCCGAGGCTATCAAATTCCACCAAACCTCTTAAAGACAACATCAGTATTGCTGAATCAGAAAGATATACACCTGATGAATATCTCCATCCTTATAAACCTTATCAAAGGTATCAAATAAACAGCAATGATGTGTCCTTCATAGAACCCTATGAATGTCCTAAACTAGTGGTTCTTAAAACTAAAGTTTCATCTGATCAAAATGATCAAACAGATCAAAATGATCAACTTGTTCAAAATGATGAAATCTTAAATGATGATCATTCTAAACATTCCTATCACACCAATGATGAACAAATCATTGATAGCCTCTCCCAAACACTGAATACATTTAGATATCTGAACACTTGTCCTATCCAAATACAGAGGACACTTCAGTACAAAATACTACAATCCTAAGTCCACCCTTACCTGTTCCATCAATGGTCACTCCAGCTCCTCAAGACAGATGGTCTCAAGACAAGCACATTGAGCTTGTAAATATCATTGGTAATCCAGGAGCAGGAATGCTCTAGAGATACTACAAGGTTTTCACACTTACGCGCAGCATGAGGGTCAATGAATATTCTGCAAATGGGGAGATTGATACATCAAAATAAGAATTCAACCGATAGGTTTTGGCTGTGGGTGATGGCACTTTACCAGCAAAAATAAAGAAGGGGAAGATGAGCCAACATGGATTGACATACCAAAAAAGTTCTTGATAAAAAAGTAGGATTGTCCTATTCGGCAAATTATCGAGGAAACATATCCTGATTTTACTTCAAGGCAATTCTAACTAAGGAATGAAGATGCCGACGCAGTCAACGAATTTATGTTTCAAAAGTTATCGGGCAAAATTGCCACCTACAATAGTGCAGATGAAATCTGTAAGACCTCAACGGACAATATAGACCAGCATCAACTATGACCTGTCGAGTTCTTAAATTCCTTAAATTTTTTCGGTATGCCACCACATAAGTTGTGCTTAAAAAAAGAACTACCCATCATGCTCTTACGGAATCTCAATCCAAGCCACAGACTATGCAATGGAACAAGATTGATCATCACTGATCTTGCTCAATTTGTTATTCATGCAAAAATCCTAACGGGTTCACATATCGGCGACGAGGTGGTCTTACACAAGATCATACTCACATCGGCTCAATCAATATGGCCTTTCGTACTTAAACGGAGGCAGATCCTAGTCAAGCCATGCTATGCAATGACTGATAGGTCACATAATCTTGAATCAATCATATCAACATGTAAGAATAGAGAGAATTGTAGGGGAGGGCAAGTAAAGGAAATTCAAAATGATATTGATGGAGGGAAAACTATAATAGTTGATTACAAGAGCATCACCCTCTAATGAATATTAGAGGGGTATTTATAGCTAATGGAAGGAGGCTTTCCTTCCTTGTTTTCCTAACTTTACAATACTAGTCCCTAGACTTTGGTTATTATGCTATTTCCTTCTTTAAGCATAATAAACCTTATTACAAACTATATTATTCTAAACAAAATAAAGTCTAATAACAAAATATAATATAACCACATAATCAACACTTTTTATGGACCTAACAATCTCCCCCTAAGGGTTGATTATTCTGGGCTTTCCCTCCTTGGTCCAAGTGGTCTTCCATTAACATACATCTCCCATCTTCTCATTTGATTTCGATACTTCAATCTTATTTCAATTTCTTCTTCAAACAACTTAAGATACTCCACTTCATCACTTGTAAGTTCTTTTTGCACATAGCCATACTTGACATCATTATTGTAACTCTTTAATCCTTCAAGCACTCTCATCAGTGTTGCATCACAAAACTTATGAATCTCAGAATGTCTCATCACCCTTTTCTCTTTCTTGCTATTCTTGTAAATGATTCCATGCACGGGCTCATAAACAATAGAAAACACTTCATACTCTTTAATTCCTAGAAAAGTCATTGTTGGTGCAGTGAGATTGACCTTCTGTTGATAGCTTTTGATTCCAAGTTGAAAGTCGTGCACTCTTTCCCATATCATTGAACTTTTGATGAATACTGATAAAGACCATAGCAATCCTATATCAGCATAATCCGGTACCTTGACATTTATGATCAGCAAATATATGTCTTCAATATCATTCTGATTGAGATTCTTGTAATCTGGCTCGGTAATTGACACTATGCAGTCATTAGCTCTTCTTGCCACTATCTCTGTGATAAACTTATGTTCATGACCCAATTCCCAGTATGTCTTGATAACTTGAACAATCTTTGAATTCGAATAAATTTCTCCCTTTGGTCTTCCAGGCTCTTTCTGTTTCCTTATGTAGAAGATCTTTGCATGAGGATTCTTCCAGTTTCAACACCATATCTTGCATAAGGATTAAACTTCTTTACACACTTATTAACCCATCTGGAAGTTCGTTCTTCAATATCGTCATCATTGAAGATAACCGCAGGAAACTTATGAAGTGACAAAACTATCTTTTCGGGTCCTGAATTTCCTTTCTTCAAATACAACAGATCTTGATTTATCAGAGATAGTGCTGGAGCATCAGGATTTCTTTGACAACTAAGAACAAGAGGTGTAGCCTTTCTTGGATGTGGAGAGTCAAGAATTTCCTTTCTACTTTCCCAAACAATATCACTTTGCAAGAAATTCTTCATCTGATCAATGTGATACTGATGTTCATCTCCTGAAGTGCATCTTTGTCTTAGCATCTCATCCGCCATCTTTTTCAGCTTAGCTTCATCAATTGTCAGTGATATTTCTTCCATAATGTCTTGTGATACTTGCTTTGTTGGTATCTCATCATCATCAGAAGCATAAGAATCAGTCCAAAAATCAAAATCATCATCATGTTCTTGATTACCTAAAGTTGAAAGACCTGGTTCCTCTTTATTAACTTGTCCAGACGATGACTCTCCAGATACATAAGCTTCATACTCCAATGTCTTCTGCCTCTTTGCACTATTCTCCCCCTCAGGATAAGCATCATCATGAGGATCTTCCTGATCTCTTAGGCGAACGGCAGAAGGTCTACATGCAGTTTGTGGTACCTGAGTTCTCTCAAACTTCATCTGGAGAGCCAACCATATTGCTATATCTTGTTGTTGCATCTGAGGATCAGCCTTCATAGCTAAATACAATTGATATTGTTGTTTTAGAACTGAGGCTGTTTGTGACTGAGCCGGATGAACATGAAGAATATGTCCAGACATATAACTTCTGACAGACGCATAAACTTGAGAAGGAATGCTATCGTTAATTGCTTTATGAATTTGTGAGGAAATTTGAGCCTGAATATTCCCATGTTCTTGTAAAATGGCTTTGTCAACCATTCTTTGCATCTCTTTATTACTCTTTTGCCTCTCCAAAATCAACCCTTTTGCAACATACACTGGAACTTGATCTCGAACTTGCTTAGGAACTTGCTTCTTAACTTGCTCCGTAGCATGATCTTTTACCATAGAGGGTAACGTCTCAGCCATGACATCATGAAGATCATCAGCAAGTTGATCAATTGACTTCCTTGGCATGAACCTTTCCCGTAGATGTGCGAACAAGTAACCATAACGTTCCTATAACTCATGAAAGAAACTTTTGTATCGTTTGAAGCGAGTGGGTTTTGTCTTAAGCAATGATAGAAGACGATTCGTTTTAGTTAACTTAGTGTGGGGTGAACTTGATGAAGGTGTAGTATGAGTAACCGTCAATTCCTAGAGTTTCTTGGTATCCGAAGATACGAGATTAGAAAAATTCCTAGGGGATCTAGTTGGTGTTGGGATTGGTGAATTCCTAGACTCCTTTACATTATTCCCTTTCTCCCTTCTCTTTAATTCTTACACTTCATCAGTTATTTCGTCTTCTTCATCATCAACATTCACAGGTGGAACAATGTTAGTAATATCCTCTTTGTTTTCCTTAGTGATATCTACCTTCGGACTTGCTTTATCACTAGTAAGCTCCACAGTTTTAGCAACAAACTCCACCTCTATTTCCTTTGTGATCTCTACCTCCTTTTCCTTAGTAATCTTCACCTCCGGACTTTCCTTATCACTCCTGGGCTCTAACCTAGTGCCAGGAATAGTTGTATCATCATTCCTAGGGGGTGAACTATCATCTACAACATTCTCTGAATCATCTACAAGCTTGTCAATCTCTACAGATGCCAAGTGCTCACTGACCAGTGCCACATTTTCTCTTGCTTCTTGTTCTTCATGATTCTTGTGCTCAGCAAGACTTACTTCTTACCGTTGTTTGTAACAGCATCTCGTCGCTTGTATCTATGTGGCACTGGGAGCTGGTGGTGTAAGACGTGTTGATCTCCTCTCCGGTAAACGAAAACAAATCATAGTTGATCGTTTTGGAGCACTTGACTATGTTGCCTTCGTAATAGGGTTAGGTAACCTAGGGGCGCTAGTTGTCCTATACGTTCCCTGGGTAGACTCAGTTGGTTGTGACTGAGTCAGAGGAACATCTAGCCCAAACACCTCCACATACATTCGATAATGCTCCGTTTGCTTCATTTCTTCAGTGATCATCCAAGCTGGTATCCGCATTCCAACTTTGTTTTTGTTTCTTCCTGAATTGAAAATATTCTTCATGATATCATCATCTTGAAGATTGTGATATATGTCTCGAGCACGTCTTGATATGTCAGGAAAGATAGTCATATAATGACTGATGATGATCTTTGTAAATCGTGGATATGGGATCGAAGATGCTGGATGATGAAGCGAATAGTTAATGCCTTCCCAAAGTAACTCCGCATAATCCACATGAATGTTATTGACAAAGCAATACAACATTTGCATTATCTGCAACGGCGGTTGGTCCCATCCAGTGACACGTGTAGTTAGACATTTGGAAAATATCTTGTACAACGTTTGCCCATGGCTGCAGAAGACCAGATATCTTAAAGCGGGGATGACGTCTTCAGCACCACCCTCAGCTCCATTGTAAATCCTAATCTTTGTTTGTAGAATGGAACCATGTCAGAAAATGATGGTGGAGGCACAAATGAATTATGATTGTTATCAGTTGCTTGTGGAAGATGAAAGATTGTTCTGAAGTCATCCAGTGTGAGAATAAGTTCTTTCCTATCCAGCATAAACTTGAGCCTATACTTTGATCCGTCTTCCTTCAAAGTATGCCAAAACTGTGCCATATATATCCATGGTACGGATGATGAAGCTGCAATGCTGAATCGTAATGAATGATTCTTGATGATATTCGTCAGAATCTTGCTTTCTGGTGGGCATTGCACATGTTCCAAATCAACTTTCTTGTTAGCATCCATAAGATCATATCATTTGTTCGGAGGGCACAGTTCATCTGGATGAACATTAGCTGCATGTAGTTGTTGTGCCATGATGATTACTGAAGGAATACAATTGAGGTGTTAGGAAACAAATAATTCATTTGACATTTTTTTCTTTTTCCTCTCTGTCTGTTTTATATGTTCTTGCAATTCTTTTTGAACATATTTTTTATCAGTTTCTTTCTCATGTGCTCGTTCTTGATTTTTCTAGCACATGCCATACGCTTTATTCGAATTATTCTTTTGATTTACCATTTGTGTGTTCTGGCATTTATTTTTCGAACACACTTTTGATTTGCTTTTTTGCGTATGGATTCAGCTCTCTCTTTCTGTTTTTAGAATATCCTCACCAGAAATTCTTTGTGACATGATACTCTTTCAAGAAGGATGGAGATTTCTCTTATGATTTTAATCAAGACACAGTAATGAAAAATTCAAGAGAAATCATTCAACTTCTTAAAATTGTTTTAAGAAAGAGTATCATCTTGACACAATAACAGACTTTGAGAACTTTTTCCAAAAATCTTTTGACAAAACTTTCATGATAATGATAACATTGAATTATGTAATCTCAAACCCACAACTGAATGGACACTAAGTCACCCACTCCTCATTCTGTTCATTACAGAAAACGGCCATAGCCGGACATGACTTAGTCCACTTAAATAGTTGAGATTTGAAATTGACAAACTCAAGTTATAAAAACTTTGTTGCTTTCACATTAGATTATGAATCCTAAACCATGAATACAAACACATCTAATTCAATAATTGAATGGACACTAAGTCACTCACTCCTCATTCTGTTCAATGCAGAAAATGGTCAAAACCGGATATGACTTAGTCCACTTAAACAATTAGGAATAGACATATATGACCCATAGCTTAGAATTCATGAAAATGCATTTTGTTTACCAAAATTATTTGTCGTTTTCTCAACACATGAGAAACTGATCGTTTTTGTTCCACAGACATTCAAACATTAATCATCACAAACATTAATCAACAATAATGATACTTATACAACACATTTTCCCAAATCCACAAACAAACTTGAACTGATTTTAGACTTTTTATACTTACCGAGTTTGACTTATTAACCATGCCGAGTTTGACTTTTTGATTTTTTACTGAATTTCAAAAACATTGATTCTAGTTAACTTTAAGAAGCAACAAACTTAATGCTTCTTAAGTGTATAATCATTTATAGGTTATCATGTTTAAGCAAATAATTAAACTCAGTAAAAGAACAAACTCGGTAATGTGTATCCAAGTTTCAATCAAAAGGCAATCCGAATCATTCTATGATCACTATAACACCCTTTATCACATTTTTCACTAAATCGCTGCCTAATTAACATCCTAACAGTGTAATAAGCAACAAAAATTCAATTTATCCCAAACTCGGTAATCATCATCTTTACCGAGTTTGAACTCGGTAACCTAATACCACTTAATAGCAATTAAACCCTGTTTAACGACTTACGTTTAAGTAAGAAATGAGATCAAAATTGTTGTAATGAACTTGGAAAACGAAAAATGACTTTCTACTCAAACTCGAAAATACAATCGGTAAAAGTAAAAATAAAAATCGAAAATGGCTTCCTCTTATATAGTCACCAATTTTTTTTTGAAAAATTGACACTTTCAGTCCCTTGACTTCATTTTTCAATTCAGTCCCTGTTTTATTGATTTTACTTTTGAAGTTTCACATACTCCCCCTTGAATAGTGAGTATTTTTCAAAAACTCCCCCTTTAATAATGAATATTTTTCAAAAAAAAACTCCCTCTTTAAATGAAAATCATGTAAAATCCTTAGTCCGAAAATGAAAACTTTTTACTTTACAAATAAAAACTCCCCCCTTAAAAATATAACATTTTTCAAATTTAGTCAAAGTTAGAGATCATTGTTTTCATTTATTTGCAAAAAGATGTATGTGAATGAGAATTTTAAAAACTCCCCCTTGGATCATGATTTCGTATTTTCAATTTGAAGGGTTTTAATAAAAAAATTAGAATCATGAAACAAAGGATGTGTTCTTTTAAAAAAAATTGAAATTTTTCCAATTTTTTCTTTGTTTGTGAAAAATTTATGTACATGTTTTTGATGTATGATATTTTCAAGAAGATAACTTTGTCAGACTTTCCAACTGAGTTGGAGTCATACATCTCATACCAATGCGATGAACTAGATACTCAAAGCGTTCTTTTGGAAGCGCCTTAGTAAATAGATCCGCAAGTTGGTATGTTGTCCCGACAAAGTAAATTTCCACAGTACCCCTCTCAACGTGTTCCTTAATAAAATGATACCGGATGTCAATGTGCTTGGTCTTTGAATGTTGGACCGGATTGCATTAAATAGTAATGTCACTCTTAGAGTCACAGTACATCAGAATTCTATTATACTTATATCCATAGTCAAGCAGTTGAGTCCGCATCCAAATTACTTGTGCACAGCATGCAGACAATGAAACATATTCAGCTTCAG
This sequence comes from Tanacetum coccineum, assembly GCA_026074375.1. Taxonomy (NCBI): domain Eukaryota; kingdom Viridiplantae; phylum Streptophyta; class Magnoliopsida; order Asterales; family Asteraceae; genus Tanacetum; species Tanacetum coccineum. The sequence goes on from BQNB010024626.1 coordinate 49,318, forward strand.
CAGTAGAGATCGCAGTACAATCTTGTTTCTTTGAACTCCAACTAACGAGCTTTCCACCTAAAAATTGCAATCCTCCTGATGTGCTTTTACAATCATCTTTACAACCTGCATGGTCCGCATCTGAATATGCAATTAGTTCAAATTCGAAATCCTTCGGATACCATAGGCCCATGTTATAGGACTGTCTCAGGTACCAAAAGATCCGTTTAACCTCTTTGAGGTGTTTGATTATAGGACGTGCTAGATAACGGGCACATACAAAAGTAGCAAAAGCAATGTCTGGCTGACTGACTATTAGATACATTAGCCCTCCAATCATACGACGATAAGTTGTTTGATCAGTAAGAGTGCCTTGTAAATCAGCATCCAGCCTCTCTGTTGCCATAGGTGTGCTCATGGAGACACATTCATCTAGACCATGTTTCTTTAACAACTCTATTGCATATTGTGACTGACTTATGAATATGCCACGGGGAGATTGATGAACTTGTAATCTAAGAAAGAACTTTTGTTCACCCATCATCGACATTTCAAAATTATTTTTCATTAAGTTTGCAAAACATTTTGAAAAATCTAGATTTGTTAAACCAAAAATAATGTCATCAACATATACTTGTACAAGTAATATGTCTTCCCCGTGACGTCTTATAAACAAAGTTGGATCAATTATACCTTTAGTGATCCCATATTTAATTAAAAATGAAGACAATTTGTCATACCATGTACGAGGTGCTTGCTTAAGACCGTATAGATCTTTTTTCAACCTGTAGACATGATTTGGTAATTCTGGATCAATAAACCCTTCAGGTTGGTTGACATATACCTCTTCTTTCAAAGGACCATTGAGAAAAGCCGTTTTGACATCCATTTGAAAGATAATGATACCCTTGTGAGCAGCATAAGCAATAAACATTCGAACAGCCTTAAGACGAGCAACAGGAGCAAATGACTCTTCAAAATCAATGCCTTCTTCCTGCTTATATCATTTAGCCACAAGACGAGATTTGTTTCGAACCACAATATTTTCAGCATCACACTTATTCTTCCAATGCCATTTGAGAGCAATAATGTTCTTTCTTTCTGGTCATGGAACAAGCTCCCAAACTTGAAGTCTCTCAAATTGATTCAACTCATCTTGCATAGACTCAATCCAACTGTGATCTACCATTGCTTCTTTGTAACACCCCCAAATTAGGTCGCAGCGGAATAAGGGTCCAGGGCGTGTTACTTCTCAGATCAATAACACAAGATGTATATAGAACTACCAAAAAGTTGTTTAAAACTGATACATTGGAATTAACAAAGTATTTGTTACATAAGCCAAAGCTTCACTTGTCCACTTGTTTAAAATACAAAGATTTCTAGCCCATAACAGTTATACAAAATGTAATGCGACAAAATCTTTAATGCATGATATCCAAATCAAAACCACCAATGTATCCCTTGCACCTCTTGCTTACTGATCCCCTGAAAAACATTGCTTTAAAACGTCAACAATAATGTTGGTGAATTCATAGGTTTGATAAATCGTATATTGTATGACCACAAGATTTCCTAAGTGTATGATAATGCAACAGATGCAGACATCATATAAATGTAATTACGTTTCCCTAAGCTCATTACACTGAAGCTCTACATAAATGAATACCATATAAATGGCCTACATTGCCCGTGATGATGTTCTAACCCGCAAAATCCTATGTTCGACATGGTATACGTTCGTTTTCCCAGTGATAGCTAATCACCCGAACAGGGATGTCAATCCCAATAGATCTATTCATAACATTTGCGCTTAAAATCCAGTAACTAACAGTTCATGATAATGGGCTCAACTAGGGTTATCGCTACTTAGGAAACACGTAATCATAATATAAAACTTAACCACTTGTTTCCAATTATAAAACATTGCATGTTTCTCACCCCAAAAACTTTGTACAACAAAAGCATGTAAAACTTGGGGCTATGTACTCACCTTGAGTGAGCGAATATCAAGTATATCACAAATAATGCGTCACGCAAATCGTCAGATACAACCTATTTAATTTAAGGTGTATAAGTACCATGTACTTCGATTAACCAATATCGTATATTCCTATATAGCTCAGCATACTATCGTTTAGGCTATCATAATTAAGAGGTCATGTAGTGAACGTATGAGGAGCTAGGATACTTTAAATCGTAAATCCAACAACTCGTCGATACGCCACCCCGAAGAGGCCTCATTATGAAACTCCCTAGTAATATAGCATTTTGCTTAACTAATACCACATATAGGTCTATATAGTTCAATCACCATCTAATTGTTTTGGTAAAATTGTGTTTAATAAGTAAAAACGTTTATAATTACCGTTTTAGTAAATATAGCATAACTTTTGCGTTTTAAGCCTGATTTTGACGTTTCTTATGCCCACGCTTTCGTACTAAGACGAGTGATCAAAATATTACATTTTTTATTTTTCAACATTCTATGATGAATAGTGTTTTTACTGTTCACAACAGCTATAAACTCGTTTTTACGTTTCAATTAGCGTAAACTCGTAAATGTTGTATCTTATTCGTTATAGCTCTGTTTTTAGCGATTCTTTCGAGCACGTTCTCGTAATTGAAAGTTCTATTGATTTATGAGGTTTACAAAAATAAAAGTTTCTGTCATGAATAGTACTTTTATAAAAATAGTTTTATAAAACCCGGTATTAACGTAAATCGTATTTTTATCGTATCTTTTTCGTTATTAATCCGTTTTTCGAGTTTCTTACCTTTTTGGAATCGTCATGAGTCGTATTATTTTTATAAAGTGTCAAACCCCCTGTTTAAAATACGAAATCCAAACAGCCCCTTTATAATTAATAAGTATACTTTGATATAAAACTTGTTTTATGTACTTTTCACTTTAGTAGTTTACCATAAATCCTTTATAACCATATTTGACATATGTGATACTTATATTAATGTCCATTAGTCCAAGATCACAAGTTCATATCATATGAAAAAGTGTTAAAAATCATAATCACAAGTAAGTTATCCATTTAACATGTTTAAACCCTAAATGGTGATTTAACTATATAGAACATATATACTTATAAAAATGAGAAAAGTAAAGACATAAAGGTTTATAGATAACCTTATAGTTATGTATGATGATGAGAAATACAATCTAAACCCTTGTTTAGATTTTTAAACCAAGCTTGCAAACAAGAAAATTCTAGTTTTCCAATTATAAACCCTAGCTTCCTTTTCTTGATAAATACTTGTAAAGGCTTGATCAAACCTTTAAATCATCTTAGTAGGTCTTAGATATGCTGTGTGTATGCTTATATAAGTGGTATAAATGTTTGTGTGGGTTGGTTATATTGAGGGTTTTGAGCCGTGGGTAGGAGGGAGGACAAAGGAGAGTGTTTTTGATTTTTTTTCTAAGTGTTAAGTGCTATGATTTCTTATCTCATGCAATGTATAAGTAATGCACATGTATGACTAGTCAAGGATGCACAAAGAGGGTCTTAAAGATGGTCATGGTCATAGTCTTTGGTCAAAGTTTGAAGAAATTGGATAGATGTCTCCTAATAGTTGAGATTATCCAATGAAAACATGAAAATGTGTTCTTTTATGAGATTTTCTTGTATCCTTTGGTCCATATCCGGCAATAGAGAGATATAGGTGATGTATTTTTGTAATTTTTATGTATTGAGTATAAATGTGGGTATTTGTTGAAGCGTAGAAAAGTTTTGGTGGTTCCGGGTATGCCTAAATGCAATTTATCGCGAAACGTAATCAATTTACGCAACCAATAAAAATACAATGAACAAAGTTAATAATTATCATTAAAATAATTACTTAACACTTGCTTGATGTAAACATTTAATCGTTTGATGTCTGTTTACGTTGAACGCTATATTTTAGCTTACGCGATTTAACTTAACGTTTACGATTTAAAAGCAAACGCGTACAATACAAAAGATACATTGTGAATTTATTGACGACGTCAATGACCCTAAAAGACGGGATGTTATAATGAAACTTGTACTTCTTATGATGTATTGTAAAAATGATGTATTAAGTCTCTGAACCTATTTATGTATGGTTACGATGTTGCTATTTTTGACATTGATTTATTTATGCCATGGTTGATCTTATTTTTATATATACTTTCTGCGTGTTGTGATCTCATTTTATATATTGTACTTATTGTGTGTTGTGATTATATTTCGGCAAGCAAGTGTTATATAATTATTATGAGAATAATTATTATCTTTTCCTATTTTATTTTTGTTGGTTACGTGTATAACACGCTTATCGTTTAGCAATAATTACATTCGGTCGATACCCGGAAAGGTCACCTTTACCTATCTACACTTAAACAAGTACACGTTTATCCAATACTCAATATTTAATTACTCTTTTTCTCTCCTATATCACTTTAGAACCGGACATAGGGTTTTACCCATGAAATAAATGAATTAAATCCTATTAAACCTTTCCTACAACTTGTAATCCTTACATCTTTGTACCTTGGACCATGTTTCTAGTAATTGGCTTGTCATATGTACCTCCCCCCTCCTCTAGATAACCAGTGGCCCTCCTCCTTGGGAGGAGGAGAGCTTTTACAAAGATAGTCTTTAATCCTGAGCTCCCATGGTATTCATTTTAAGTACTTTCAATGGTTTACAGTTGCATAAAAGCATGTAACTAGTCCACCAATATCACTTTCACTCTTTACTACAAGCAAATCAAAAGCAAAAACCCTCTCCTTATACCCTCAAAACCCACAGCACACACCTAAATTTTCTATGGGTTTCATTTGTCTTTTGCATCCAAGGTAATCCAAGCATTCAAGTGTTAATTCCTAAGACTACCTTGACTATCAAGGTGTTGGGGATGCTTGGATTATTAGGGTTTAACCAAGATTTTTCAAGAAAAACATATTTGGGTTTTCTTATGTAGGGTTTTGGTTTTAAAGGCTTGATTGTGGTTTACCATTTCGTGTTCATCATCCTTACTTAGATTCACCTATAAGGTCTATTTAAAGTCTTTCATTACATCGTTTATTTATTTCCTATTTGTTTTCATATTTGTGTGAATTTAGTTAATCACCACTGTTTTAATTTTTAACGTTTATATAAAGTTTATGATGATTTCATATGGACAAAGAGTCATGGACCATTGTTTCCAGAGGACTAAAATACATGCTGAAACATCGGTACAACACTTGTAATCTAACGGTGCAGGATCCTAATTAAAATGATTGTAATTTACTTGTTCTAATTAGCAACCCTAATTATGACTTTATATCTATTTTTGAAAAATTCGAAATATAAAACTTTATGTTTTGTATTTTTATAAAAAATAGTACTCTTTATAAGGATAGTGAGCATGTAAGGAAGATCGAAAAACGGAAATTATAACGAAATGATACGGAATATTTATCCAGTTATATTTAATTACGCTTTGTAAAAATAATTTTTTAACCTGTGTGAACAGTAAATTTTACTGTTCAATCAGATATATAAATCTATACAAATATATTATTTTGATATAATTTTCATAATACGAAACACACGGATCATAAAGAGCTCGAAAAAAGGAATTTAATCGGAAATAGTTACGTAGTTTCACAAGATTATTATATATATTTTAATTCTGTAAAAATAGTTTTTATAAACTGATATGAATAGTAAATACTACTGTTCTTCAGTGGTTTAATTTTTAAATATAAAATTTTGATAAATTTTCTTAAATACTAATCCAAGGACATAAGGATCTCGAGAGAAACGGAACTAAACGAACGAATTTTTGATTTATTTAAGTTAAAAATAATTAGTTTTATTCAAAAATAATTTATATAAACTGTGATGAACAGTAAAAGTTACTGTTCATCAGTGGGTTAAACTTTTTAATTACTATTTTGATAATTCATTTTATATACGGGAGACGTGGACATAAGAAAACGTATAAAACGGAGACGAAACGATAAAGATATGAAGTTTTAATCTCGCGCGCAGTACTTATATTTTTATATATCTTTTAATCAAACAATAATAATTTAATAATGTAAAATATTCTTCTATTAAAATCATACATTTTTACAAACGATGAATTTATAAACGAAATAATATTTCTTACGGATCAAGTAGCACACTTTTATTTTACAGTAGGTTATTTATTGTTTTAACTTTTATTATTAATAAAAACTTATTAGGTGGTGTGTAGCTATGCACAATTTGTGATGTTTTATTTACTTGAAATGTACATTTACTAATAAGACCTATAATTAATTAGGTTAGCATTCAAATTGCCGAGGCGATTCAATCACTTGATTTAGATAATCTATCATTCACTTTCAGTGAGTTCTTAGGCTCCGTTTTATACAACTATATTGTTTTACAGGCTTTGGGGTGATAGTAACATGCATTGTTTTACATTTGGAAGCAAGTACTCTTTTTAAACATATTACGTGTTGGCCTAAGTAGCTAACCCACTTATTGCCCACCCTCAGGAACGTGTCAATTGCTTGTTAGGAGCGCGAATGTTATGGAATATGATCTTTTTGGGATTGTCATCCCCGTTCGGGTTGAGTAGCGCTCCATCAGATTTCGAGGTACGAAACACACGGAACGTATACATGTCGGAACAATTTGGATGTTGCGGGTTGAACATCTACATGGGCACATTTAGTGCATTTAAATTTGCTTACATTATACTGTCGTGCTTCGGTGTCATGAACTTAGGCACTCGTAATTAATTTTGAGATAATTGATGTGTTTAACAATGTCTCTTACAATTTGAAATCTTGTGGTCCTACTTTATACTTTTACATAACATGTGAATTCACCCAACTTTATACTTAGTTGACGTTTTAAAGCATTGTTTTTCTCTGGTCCAATTAAGGTACCGAGAAACATGGATAAATTGGTGGTCGTCATTTTAGAGTCATTACTATAAAGATTTTGATGCATTTACTTTGGGATTATTTGTTATGTCATTAAAATCTTTAACTTTTCATGGAATGAAATATTGAGCTTCGGCTATTGTAAAAAAACATGTCATATTTTATCCAATGTATCAATCTTTAAATGACTCATATAGAGGTCGTTATCTTATCTTGTTTATTGATCTATGAATGTACAATCCCAACCCATTTCCGCTGAGACCCATTTTCGGGGGTGTACAGATTGGCATCAAATGGAGCCTAGGTATAGGAAGCCAGGTCATATGTTTTTACTTGGGACTATAACCATTTTCAAATCATTGAATCATAACAAAAGTTTTTCACGGGACACATACACTAGTGAGTTGCAATTAGTTGGTTATGCTATATGCTTTTCATGTTATGTATTCTGTTTATATTTTATTACATATTTATATACTAGTCTTATTTAATATTATTATATAAGTTTACTTACCTTCCTGCAGTTATGTCTTCTGCATCATCGCAATGTCTACCTAATACCTACTGTGTACCACTGATTCCGCACCAGGCCAGAGTCTTCTCGGGGAGCCGTCGGAGGAGGTATATGATGGAGGTACACACGAGTCATGTATTAGGATACGATGGAACTTCCTATGCAGCCAGTAGCCCCACCATCTCCTGATTATGTGCCCGGACCTGAGCACCCAGCATCTCCCGACTATGTGCCCGGTCCTGAGCACCCACCATCACCCATTGAGATAACATATGTTAATGAGCCTGAGTAACCCGAGTATTGTACCTTTCGGAGGATGAGGCCCCCATTAGAGGACCAGCACTTTACCCGCTGTTGCTCACCAGCTAGCCATATCTCGGGCTATGTACTGATTCTGATCCTGAGGAGGATCAAGAGGAGGACTCCGAGGAGGTGCATGCTGATTAACCTGCTGACGGAGGGGGATGGAGATGATGAACCCTCCGATGATGACAACGATGTTGCTGATGCTGTATGACGATGAGGAGCCTTTTGAGGACAAAGGATGAGGCGAGGGACGGAGGAGGAGCACCTAGCTCCTGGCGACTCTTCGCTATACTATGGTTGACCCTGTTTCCCTCGGATGGGGATACCGGAGGCATTTGAGTATCGATGAGTCTGCACTACACCGAGAAAGCACCTCAGATTAGGATCCCCTTTGCCCGACACGTCTCCGTAGGGCACGGAAGAGTGTCAGACTGAAGCAACAGATCGACCTCCATGGTGGCTCGCATTGCTGAGCATGCTGCACGCACCTAACACCACCATACACCCTGTTGTATCTTCACCATTTCCCTTACATTCACCACTCAACCATCTAGCCACCTACTATTCTGGGACACCATTAGGATACTAGGGCACGCCGAGATTTGTTGAGAGCTGCAGTGCACATCACCACACTTTAACACTTTCCACCTACTGCACCCAGGACTGATATTCCCGAGGCTGATATGCCGCCTCGGAAGAGAGCTTGTCTTACTACTCCCGCTCCCGGATATGAGATCGGGGAGAGTTCAGCGTGGTGCCAGCAAAGACAGCCTGGGCTTTACCCCAGCGGTTGACAACTTGGGCGATCAGATTGTTGAGGCCATGATGGAGATAGCACCGACCACCTTGGAGGGGGTCGACCAGAGAGTGACAGAGCTTGATACTACTGTTAGGCAGAGGACTGAGGAGTTTGAGACACGATTTGAGGAGGCACATGATGACCGGGCTTACTTGGGAGCTAGTCAACACACTTTACAGAAGAGAGACTACCAACACGCCCGCACTAGCGTTGGCTATAGTTACGAGTGGCTATTTATGCTTGCATAGCATAGACTAGTTCAGAGGAGAGGAGCTGCAGCCATAGAGGCACATGTTAGGTACACTGGAGGCCAAAGGTTGCAACATTGATTTGCTCAGACCACATCCACTTCAGACGCAGTTGGACCTCCTACAGAGCATCTTGGTCGTATTGCGACAATAGAGGCTAGAGACCAGTAGGCCTCAGGATGCAACCAGCTGAGACTGGCCTGCAAGACAGATAGTACATGATTCGTTTGTAGCTATCTGTTTCAAGCACTATTATTGTTTTCATGGGTTACTCCCTGCTAATAAGGCTGTATGGACTTTTGTTTTATCTTTCTAGTATCATGTATGGGTGTTACAGTATTAGGTGATCCCCAGCTACACAACGACTTAGGTCATAATTTTCAGTTTTAGTATCTCATTGTACTGAACATGTTGTAATCTGGACCATCATTTATGATTATCGACTGTTAGTTGTATAGGATGTTGATTTATTTATGTCATGTTGATTTAACTTTCAGTTGTATCATTTCGCTGTGATTGTGAGCTCATTTTATTTTATTTTGCATATGTCTCGTTACGTTTATGATGGTGTGAAACCTGACATGTATTATTTATTGCTGATTTTGAGAAATGTTACACAACAAGAAGAAGCCACTGAGGACAACACATGCCACCGCAACCACTTCATTCCACCCTGTTACCTGAGGACTCAACTCCAAGCCATTAATTGTTCAGGCGATGCTGCTGCCTCTAGCAGTACGCGATGCCAAGAAGAACAGGCGATGGCGAATAACAAGACATGGTTCACCGGAAAACGGCGAAGAAGGTAAGTGCCTACTCAACGAGAATGCTCTTACACTTGATTTCTTGAGTGCAAGCCTATTAAATTTCAAAGGCACTGAAGGAGTCGTGGGCCTGAACACAATCATGGGCCTAGAAATGATTGGAATATGTTTTCCTTATCAGCAACTGTGCTATTAAAAGTTCAGGTTAATGTTCGCATCTTGTACTATTACAGGAAGTGACTTGACGTGGTTGGAACTAACACGTAAGGGCTGTCGGAAAGGATGTTGGCATATACTAAGCCATGGACAGCATTTGAAATGGATGATAAAGATTAAGTATTGCCTAGGGGCGAGATCAAAAAGCTCGGGAATCTGAGTATTGGACACCTGAAGGTGTGAAGGTACGATTGTTGACTTACAATCATAGATTCCAAGAGTCGGACTCATAGTGCGATAGAATGTTCCTGAAGAATCCAACTAATGTGGAAGGTATGTCGGTGGTCTTCCCGGAAATGGATTCATGGCAGTGTTAAGGCTTCTAGCCTACAGACATGCAAGAGGCAATTGTAGTTTGCTATGAAATGATGGACAAAAAGATGATCATGCAAGCTGAAAAGCCCAAGCAGAAAATAGACCCACCAACACTACTCACCGGAAACTTGAAGATACTCCAAGGAAAACCCAAAACCTACAAACAACCATTCAAAAGTAACAATGTGGCACGGGCGTTAATTGCTGGCCGGGACGATAAAGAAGCCTTATGGAGGAACAAACCTCTCAAGTTTTTACATGCCATGTGCAATTATTCACCACGATGGGCCATGTACTTCAAGTGCTCTAACTGTTATAAGACTGGTCACTCGGCTCAGTGACTGTAAAGTTCGACCTACTGCTAAATTCAACAAACAACATCATACATACAACAATAACCAGAGGACCAGGGACAAAACCCCCGTGTTATCCACTTGCTTTGTTGTGGATTGCAAGGTGGATACAGGGAGTGACCTGCCCACCCAAAGCTGAAGAATGGATATCAAGGGAAAGCGGGGCTGGATATGGAAATGCTGTAGAAGAGCTTATGTGTGGTGTGGGCACTGCCGAAACAAACCCGAACTCTAATGTTGTCACGGGTACGTTCCTCCTAAATAACCGTTATGCTTCGATTTTATTTGATACTAGTGCCGATAGAAGTTTCGTATCTACTGCATTTAGTTCTTTGATTGATATCATCCCGGCTACATTAGACAATGGTTATGATGTCGAGTTAGCTGACGGTAGAATAATTTGGGTTAATACACTTATATGGGGTGGTACTTTGAATTTTCTAAATCATCCATTCAACATCGACTTAATGCCCGTAGAGATGGGTAGTTTTGACGTCATTATCGGTTTGGACTAGTTAGCTAAATATCATGCCATAATCGTTTGTGATGAGAAATTCATTCGTGTTCCCTTTGGAAATGAAATTTTAACTTTTCATGGTGACATAAGCAACAACGGACACGAGTCACGGTTAAACATCATCTCGTGCACCAAAACACAAAAGTATTTGCTGAAGGGATGTCCCATCTTTTTGGCACATGTTACCACGAAAAAGGCTGAAGACAAGTCAAAGGAGAAGCGACTTGAAGATGTACCAATAGTTCAAGACTTTCCTGAAGTATTTCC
>BQNB010024627.1:5522-56121 GCA_026074375.1 Tanacetum coccineum
AGTTTCGCGGATGCTTTACTTTTGATGCCAAGATTTGCTCCTACGATTAAAAGTTTGCTCATGAATAAGGAAAAGTTGCTTGAGTTAGCTAAGATACCGTTGAACGAGAATTGCTCAGCGATGCTCCTCAAAAAGCTTGGAGATCCCGGCAAGTTTCTTATTCCATGTAATATCCCGGGAATGGATGTATGTCACGCCTTAGAGCATAAATCTTATGCCTCTATCTATTTAGAAAAAAGCTTTCTCTGCCAGAACTTACACCAACCCGGATGACTTTAGAGTTAGCGGACCGATCAATTACTTATCTTAAAGGACTCGCTGAAGATGTTTTTATCAAAGTTGGGAAATTTCATTTTCCTACCGACTTTGTTGTTGTCGATTTCGAAGCCGATCCTCGAGTACCTCTCATACATAGGAGATCCTTTTTGAGGATCAGTCGTGCTTTAATTGATGTTTATGGAGAAGAAATAACCCTTATGGTTGATAACGAAGCCGTCACTTTTAATCTAGATCAAACCACGAGATACTCCTCTACAAATGACAAGTCGGTAAACCGAATTGACATCATTGATGCAGTTTGTGAGGAGTATGCTCTGGAATTGCTAGGATTTTCTAATTCTTCGGGTGGCAATCCCACCCCGACGTCTGAGCCGTTTACTTCCGAATTCATTTTGGAAGAAATTGAAGCTTATCTTGATGGAGGATGATTATAAACCTATGGTTCATAGTCAAAGACGGGTTAACCCAAAAATTCACGAGGTGATCAAAAATGAGGTTCTAAAACTTCTTGATGCCGGTATGATTTACCCGATCTCCGACAGCCCATGGGTTAGTCCAGTGCATTGTGTTCCAAAGAAAGGAGGAATAACCGTTGTTGCTAATGAAGAGAATGAATTAATTCTGACACGTTTAGTTACCGGGTGGAGAGTTTGTATCGACTATAGGAAATTAAATGAAGCGACTCGAAAAGATCATTTTCCATTACCATTTATGGATCAAATGTTAGAAAGATTAGCCGGAAATGAGTTTTATTGTTTTCTAGATGGATTTTCAGGGTATTTCCAAATACCAATAGATCCCCAAGACCAGGAGAAAACTACTTTCACATGCCCGTATGGAACTTTCGCGTACCGTCGCATGCCATTTGGCTTGTGTAATGCTCCCGGTACTTTTCAACGGTGTATGATGGCCATATTCCATGATATGATCGAAAAGACTATGGAAGTGTTTATGGATGATTTCTCGGTTTTTGGGGATAGTTTTGATTCGTGCCTCTCCAATTTAGAAAAGATGCTAAAACGGTGTGAAGACACGAATTTAGTTCTTAATTGGGAGAAGTGCCACTTTATGTGTAGAGAAGGAATTGTGTTAGGGCATAAAATTTCAAAGTCGGGAATTGAGGTCGATCGTGCTAAAGTCGATGTTATCGCTAAGCTCCCTCACCCGACTACCGTAAAAGGTGTTAGGAGTTTCTTAGGTCATGCAGGTTTTTACCGACGATTTATCCAAGACTTTTCTAAGATTGCTAGACCAATGACTCACCTTCTTGAGAAGGAAACACCGTTTGTGTTTTCTAAGGATTGTATTGATGCTTTTCAGACTCTTAAAAAGAAGCTTACCGAAGCTCCAATCTTAGTTGTCCCGGATTGGAACCTACCTTTCGAACTCATGTGTGATGCAAGTGATTTCGCGATTGGTGCGGTTTTAGGACAACGAAAGATGAAGCACTTTTAGCCTATACATTATGCTCAAATTCATTACACTACCACGGAAAAGGAAATGCTTGCCGTTGTGTATGCTTTTGAAAAGTTTTGGCCATATATTATCTTATCTAAAAGCATAGTGTATACGGATCATTCGGCTTTAAAGTACCTTATGAACAAACAAGACGCTAAGCCGAGGTTGCTCCGGTGGGTTCTTCTCCTACAAGAATTTGATATCACCATCCGTGATAAAAAAGGAAGTGAGAACCTTGCGGCGGATCATTTATCTAGACTTGAGAATCCTCATAAGGATGTGTTAGAAAACAAAGACATTAATGAACATTTTCCTTTAGAAACTCTTGGAGTTATATCTAGTGGAAGTACCCCATGGTTTGCGGACTATGCAAATTACCATGCGGGGAATTTTATCATCAAAGGAATGTCAACTCAACAAAAGAAGAAGTTTTTCAAGGATGTTAAACATTATTTCTGGGACGATCCCTATCTTTTTCGTACTTGTGCGGATCAAATCATTCGAAGATGTGTGCATGGGCAAGAAGCTAATGATATCCTCAAAGCTTGTCATGAAGGACCCACCGGGGGCCATCATAGTGCCAATCTCACCGCTCAAAAAGTATTTGATGCCGGTTTCTTTTGGCCTACCATATATCGAGATGCCCATTCAATGATCAAATCTTGTGATACGTGTCAAAGACAAGGCAAAATTTCACAACGAGATGAGATGCCTCAAAATGCTATCCAAGTTTGTGAAATCTTCGATGTATGGGGTATTGATTTCATAGGACCATTTCTGTCTTCACATGGGAATAAATACATCCTCGTAGCCGTTGATTATCTTTCGAAATGGGTTGAAGCAAAGGCGCTCCCCACAAATGATGCTAGAGTTGTAGTTAAGTTTTTGAAGTCTCTTTTTGCCCGATTCGGAACACCTAGAGCTATTATAAGCGATCATGGGACCCATTTTTGTAATGATCAGTTTGCTAAAGTAATGTCTAAGTATGGAGGTGTCAAATCGAGGTTTAAAACGTATTCTAGAAAGGACGGTTGGAGAAAACCGTGCCTCGTGGTCTGACAAACTAGATGACGCTTTGTGGGCATTTCGTACTGCTTTTAAGACACCGATTGGTTGTACGCCTTACAAGTTAGTGTACAGAAAGTCTTGCCATTTACCTATCGAGTTAGAGCATAAAGCATATTGGGCTTTGAAACATGCTAATTTCGATCTTAAAACCACGGGTGATCACCGTAAGCTTCAATTGAATGAACTTAATGAGCTACGTGATCAAGCTTACGAGAATTCTTTGATTTATAAAGAGAGGACGAAGAAGCTTCACGACTCAAAAATCAAAAACTGCATTTTCAATGTTGGTGATCGAGTTTTACTCTTCAACCCTCGTCTTAAGATATTCTTCGGAAAGCTTAAAACTCGTTGGTCAGGACCTTTCACCATCACCAAAGTTTTTCCATACGGAACCATTGAGTTATCTCAACCCGATGGTCCAAACTTTAAGGTGAATGGTCATCGTGTGAAGCATTACTTCGGAGGGGACTTACCACCCAAGGTAGTCCAGGATCTCCACACTCTCTCTAAGGACGAATGAATTCGGGGATCGAGTCAAGCTATTAACCTCGGTTACAAAAACAAAAAGCGCTTCGTGGAGCACCCCAAGCTTCTCCATTTTCATTTCTTCTTATTTCTATTGTGAGGTGAGGAGGCTGTACTCCTCCCATTCTGAGTGTTGTTTTTTGTATTTATATTGTTAGCAGGATGACCCAAAATTTTTCTGAAGACTCTCGTGTTAGAGTTTTTGTCCCGGTCCACTCGAGCTTCTAGCTTTGCTTGCCATTAGTTTGGAGAAATCTGATATCCTAAAGATTATTATCGACTAACATTTTTCTTTTAGCATACTTAACGGCTAAAGATTTATGTGATACTTTCTTCATGTTTGGGTTATGCATTCGACTTTTTGAGTTCTAGTATGAGGTTTAAGCTTAGATTTCCCCCCCAGAAACATTGAGGACAATGTTTTAATTTAGTAGGGGGTAGTAAACTCATATGATCTTGCTACTTTGCCGTTTGTTCTCACGTACCTCGTTTTTCCACAAAAAATTTAAATTTTTAAGTCTTAATATTAAGTTTACTTAAAAATATATTTAAAAATAGTTGACACGAATGTAGGTTTTCCGTTAGTGAGAACGAAAAGTAAATTTTGACCCGACCGGTTTTATATCTTAGCTTTCTCCTACTATAAAACGCTAGTCTTTATTCTAAACTTGAAAAGGTCAAGAACTTTGCAAGTTCCCATAATGATTTTAAATATGCAAGTTCGCTTTATTAGAGTTGAGATTTTGCCAATCTATGGACTTGTTAAAGTAAGTGCCATCTTAAATCATTAACTATAGTAGGCATAGAGTTTCTTTATTATAAATTTTAAATTGTGAAGAACAAGAGATGATAGAGTAGAGTATAAGTTTTGATGCTAAACATAGAATAGTTGGATTTCTTTAAGGCTCATAAGTGTTAATTGTGGCTTTTTCTCCCATTAGCTTGTTCACTTATATATATTGTTTAATTAAATAGAGTTGTGCGTTTTTGTAATAATTTTAGTAATAAAAGTTTTCTTAGTTCCTTGTGATCAAATGAGTAACACATGAGGAATACGGAATTTGGCATACTATATAAGCACAAGAATAAATATTTTTTCTATCCCGAAAAGACCCTTAAGGTAATGGGTACAGTAGAATTTAATAAGTGAAATTATAGCCTTATTCATTCCTTAAAGAGCCTTAGGGTATATGGAATGGATATTGTTGCTTAATTTTTGTCTTGTTTATACCTTAAAGAGCCTTAGGGTATATGGTGCAAATAAGATTGGTCCATTTATGTCTTAAAGAGCCTTAGGGTATATGACATGAATGGTACCTTGCTTAAGTAACCTAATAAAAACCAAATTTTGGTCGCCTCGATGTGAACTTTAA
Organism: Tanacetum coccineum; assembly: GCA_026074375.1. NCBI lineage: Eukaryota > Viridiplantae > Streptophyta > Magnoliopsida > Asterales > Asteraceae > Tanacetum > Tanacetum coccineum. The sequence goes on from BQNB010024627.1 coordinate 10,226, forward strand.
TCTTAATGACATTTGAACTTTTGAAAAGGGCTAGGAGCTAATTATTGCGTTTTTAACCGTTACGCTTTATTTTTGGAATTAATAAGTATCGAAATAAAGTCTTAAAGAGCCTTCGGGTATATGACTTAAATAAAATCTTGAGATACAAAATTAGGAATAAGGGAGGAAAAGTAAGTACACAATTAGCTTTTATGATATGTTAGCATCAATAACTTATATTTACAATGGATCTTGTTTTATGCTTGCTTTAGAGAGGTGAAATCGTGGACGATGAATTTTTATCTTTTTAGACATTGGATCCTCAAGAAAAAGAAATAAACATGAACCACGTACGCGAATTAATAGGGACTTTTTTATTTATTTATTTAAAGTGCTTTTTGTTCCGTGATCCTAAAAGTTATCAATGAATAATGAAAGCATTACATTATGTCACACATGAATAAAGTATAAGTTGTAGTTAGGTTACTAATTATAAAAATCATAAAAATAGAAAAAGTTTTGAAAAATAGGAAAATGAGGTGTTTTAAAACTTGTGATTTCTTAACTCTCTCCACGAAAGTTTTTGCTACTTTTCAAAGATTTAGTTTGGGGAAGTTTTGAGGTATTTGGTTTTAGGGCATATAATATTGCGTGAGGACACGACAATCACTTAGTTTGGGGAATTTTGATATGTGTGAAAACACATATTTGTTTTATATCAAAAATGGCCCTAAAAAGATAAAATTGTGCATAAAATGCATGTATATTGCGTGTTTTATCTTTGTGATTATGTAGGTACGGATAGTGCAAATATCATAAGAAAACGGTCGAAACCGGACAAACACGGACACGAGAACGGAAAGAGTACAAAAGAGCCGGAAGTTTCTACACAAAGATCAACAAAGTCAACTCTTGGTCAACATTGGTCAACCACAAAAAGACAAAACCCAAAAAATACCAAATCGGTCCTTAATGTTAAATTAAATCTCACTAAAAGTTCCAAAAACCCTAACACTGTTAGCCTTTTATTAATAAAGACTAACGGTCGTTAGTCTTTTATAACAAATCCTTTAAAAAACCCTTTTAATACAAAACCAAAACACCCGGCCCAATTCCCTTTTATACCCGGACCCAAGGTCAACGACCCAAACCCCCTAGTCAAATTCTCAAAACTAAACGGTTAAAAAGAAAAAAAAGAGCGCGTAACTCTTGTTACTATTCATCGTCTCTTTCATTTAACCATAAGCTCAAAACAAAGGGTAAATGGCAATTGACAGCGTGGCTTAGTAATTCAAGTATCAAGGTACAAGCTGGAAAAGGGAAACGTCATGAGAGGCTCTCATTGGTCAAAACCCACAAGGATTGACACTTGTAATTGACAAGAAGCACACCAATAATGGATATTTTGCACTAAATCTAGTGCAAAAGAAACACAAAAGGTCTGACACGCGGAATGCCACGTTGGCAATCCGTGTGCTCACTTAATAATCTAACGGTGATAATTGAGGATCCAATGATTAGAAATGATTGGAAGGTTCAGATTAAAAGGAGCGTGTAACAGACTCAAGGGCTAGAAGCTTCTCATGACTACTATAAATACAAGCTCACTCCTCACACACAATATCTTCCTTTCTGCATTTTTTAAGTTTTTAATTAGCTTATTAACTTTTCCATTAAATGTAATTTCTTATTAAGCTCTTGTATTTCACATTCAGTATTTTAATCTGTTAAATCAATGAAATCTTAGGTTATTTTATTAAATCTGTTTACTTAGTTTGTCCTCCAAATTCAAAAGTTCTTTTATTAAACTGCTCAAATCAATCACAAGCCTTCTTAACAACTCAGCATAAGCTCATCTAAGTCCCGAAGCTTTATAAAAATAAATAAAATTTTTTTTTTGAGCCTAATTAAATCCTTAATTTACTTAAACCATAAAGCAATTTAAATACCTTTGGCTAGTATGAATTTAAGCTTCTTTAATGATAAGCTTACAATGGAAGACTTAATGAGGACATTTTTACTAGCTTATCCTTATGATAAGCTAGAGCTGTAGAGTAGCTCCTCAAGCATTATTATCCTTGTTTGTACAAAGGTTTATTGTAAGTTCAATTTTTCTTCAAGTTTTAGCTTAATATTAAATCTGCTTATTTGTAGCTTATTTGGTGCTAATTTAGTCTATTATGGTTTATTAGTTTAATTTGCTCATCTGTTTTCATATCTTGTAGTTTAAATCATAGATTTCTATATTTTGTCTAAAAATTTCTCAAAATCCAAAAAATATTAGCATAATGTTAATTATAGTTGTTAGATATGATCCTAATGTTTAAATGTTGTTATTAGATGATAATTAGTGAGTTTGAATATCTGGATTTGAAGTTTATGGATTAAAATCATGATTGGTTTTGATAATTGTTAAGATAATCTTGTTAAAGGGGTGTTTGGCACAGCATTACTAACTGAGAGTTAGTACTGCTTGTGACTCTTTTGTTCTTAAAACTGAATTTGTAGATCATTTTTAGGTTTGTTAGTTTGGATCCTAGGTAGTTTGTTAGGTTTGATCAAGTTTTCATAAGAATTTCTAGTAATTCTTTGAATCTGTGAAGCATTTAGTCAATCTTAGTAGCCTTTTTTTATGTTTTTATTTTAGCTTAATTAGTTTCTAGTTATTATTATTGCTATATTTGCTCTTTGCATAGTATTTTTAAAGTGTAGAAGTCAGTTTATTAGGTCTGCATTCATAGTTTTAAGGTTTGGTCCATTTATATGCAAACTGCATCAGTAGAAAAAACAAACTAAAAGATTTTTTCAATCTTAATTTTCAGTAGGTAAAAGTAATTTTTAGCTTTTTAAATTAGGTTTACAAGTAGCTTATAGGTCACTCTACATTGGTTTGAACTTGTTTTTAAATAATTAGCTTATTTTGATATCTGTTTTTAGCCTTAAAAATCTGCATTGTTCATTTTCAAAACCAAAAGTAACCAAGTGTTCTTAGTGTATAAGCTGTTTTCAACAAGCCTTTTTATTAAGCTCCTGAATTTCAAAATGGTTTTAAAAAGTTGTTTTAAGTATTATTTCATGTGTACTTTTTAGGGTAATAAGCCAAAAGTCCATAATGATCCTTTAGCTTATTTAAAATAAGCTCAAAGGTGCCTTAAGGGGCTGTTTGGTTAACAGTTTACACCATAAGTGCTTATTCCTTTATTCTAACTTATCTGCTTATTGTTATGGCTTATTTAGGATTAGTTTAGCTTATTAGGTTAGTATAAGTCCATTTTAGCTTATTTGGTTTTGTCATTTGCTTATTTGAGTTTATTTGCTTTCTAGTATAAAATTTTTAAGTTGGTTTTAACGTTTTAGCTTTTCCTGTCATTCTAGCTTATCAATTGTCTTATTTAGTTCTTATGTGCTATTAGATATGAGCTTTTAATTCTTACTAACTTATTTAACTTTTTTCCTTAGCTTATTTGTTCTTAAAAAGCCCAAACACTTTGCATTTTATAGGTTTAGTAGGATTTGCTTTTTCTGTCATTTTTCCTAGCCTATTTCGTGCTTATTTGTGGTTTATAAAAATAGTGTCTTTTCAAAAAGTGCTTATTTTTCTGTCCTTTAAAAAAGTTAAAAAGCCCAAACACTTTTTAAAGAACGGGAATCGTTCCCGTTCACGTTGTTTTATGATTTTAAGCTCAATTCAACTATGTTTTTGTTCTAGTTTTCTTTAATCTTTCTTTTTAGTAAATAAGGGTTAGATAAAAGTAAAAAAAATCAGTTTAGCTTAATTTTTGAGAAATTAGGATTTTTGGTCCCATTTAGGATTCCCGATTTGCGTTTTTAGTTAAAATTTACTTTCCCATATTGATTTCTTGTAGTTAGGTTTAATTGTCCCTTAATTTGCTCTTTTTTAGGATTTTAGAAAACAAATCATCTTCGAACCAATTCAAATCATTGTCCAAATAACAAACGCGGTCTCAATTTCATAAATCGTTAGGAAAAATGACCCGGTAATCACTTACCGGTAAATATACGTATTATTATATATAATTGTGAGAATTTTCTTTTCTTCTTTGTTCCTCAAGGGTATTTGGTAATTGTCTATACTTATATTATTATACGTGTATAAAACTTTACACTACAATCAGTTCTTATACGACCTATATTGGATTAGGTTGCATTCGATCGTAAGCGTGACGCATTTTCTATTGTGAATACTTGTTACCATTCACTCGAGGTGAGTTTATAGCCCCCTTTTTACTACGTGATTGTTTACAAAATCTACGGGGTGAATTACATTGCTTGTTTTACTATTGGACACAAGATTTTCTAGGTTCACAAAGTGATATGCTATCTAGAAGATTGTAAGGGAGGCCTGATTATTAATGCCTAATTACCTGTATTGCCGTGAAGTCCCTAATTTACATGAACCCGTTAATTACTATTGTAGTAAGCGCCAGTGTTGTGGATAGATCTATCAGGATTGACAATCCTCACCTTACTTGGGTCACTAGTTTGATCGGGTGCATTTAACATTGAGAGGTGTTAGGTTGTTGGCAAGCATCCTATATTCCGATTAAGGCACAAATCTAGTTAAGGCTTCGGGGTCATGAGCTTAGTGCAATAATAAACATTTTGGACTACTACTGAATGTGATCCAGAGTCACGTTTACAAAAATCTTGTGTCCAACACTTCTAACCGACAAAACCTATGATTTCACTCACCTTTGTGTTGACTTTTTAGTCAGTAATTTTCAGTTTCCTAGAGTAATGAAAGATTGACGAGCCAGACGATAAATAAATGAAATGGATTCTGTGTTTAATCTATACTTAATGCAAAACTTCTACTTTTAATAAAAACTTAAGTCATCTTTTGGTATTATGAAGCTTTTGTTTAAATTAATAATGTACATGAAAATGTTTATGACTTATAAAACAGATGGACCTTAATGTAAAACTCTGATATTTTTGCTATGCGCATCGAAGGAAATCTGTCTTAAACGTCCATTTATGTCGTTCTTAGATCTTGGATTGTTGTACTTTGACTAGCACCTCATTGTTATACCAATCCGCTGCTACCATCTGATTTAGGGGTGTTACAGATGTACCAAGAGCCCAGGTTATAGGAACTAGGTCACTTTCAAAACCTAGTCTAATAACCACATAAAGTTTTAAAGATTTTCTTTTCCTTCATTTTTAAATACAGAATCCTTCATCGCCATCCTATAGCCACAGCGCGCCAGTATTCCCCGATCCTTACTTATTTTTCCGATTATCATTATTGCATTATATATAATCTTATATATATAATACTTGGTTTAAACTCGATCCCTTATGTTTACCTTTTGACATATCAGTATCTATTTCTATCGGTCAATTATGTGAATATTGACCATCCTGATTATTTATGATTATTTTATATCATTCGCCATTATTTACATGTCCATGACTCGCATACTTTAAACAATTCTCAAACGCATGGGTGTACTTGTGTTGCCAGAATCATGCCGCCCATGTAGATTTAAGAAGAAATCTTTAGAGAGATATGAAAAGCGTGTGCCAAAGCCATTGAAGAATATGAAAAACCAGATCTGAATCAAACAATGCATATTTGATCCGCAATACTGAAGGAAATTCACACCAGCGATGCATGGATGTTCGTAACAAAGACATTTACAAGCCAAACCTCACTCTTTTAGCGGGACATAAAGGTGTATTTGACTGAAACCATTGGTTTGAAAAGAGGAGCAAGTGTTTGAGATATGTAAGTGTGGTTGAAGATGACAAAGTGAAAATTTGCTGTGTGCACGCTCGAAAGGTCATGCTCTAACCTGGTGAACGAAAATGTTCAACCTTTGGGACGTGCTATGCAAATCAGATCCCCAGGAGCAAACTAAAAAGATATTATGACTACTATATTGCCCCATCAACTAAAAATCTAAAGGATGGAGCAGAAACTTTGGACTCTGACTCTGAAAGGAGATGATATTAAAGCTTACAACAATCGTTTCCACGAACTGGTCCTGATGTGTCCTGAATTGGTGTCCACTGAAAGAAAGAATAAATGACAAGATACATTCTTTGGGTTTCTGAAAGAATCAAAGGAATATCACTTCTTTAAGTCTGTAACTTTTGGCATGATGCCATCACATGGCCGTGAACTGGTCGAGCATGCTTCAGGGTAGCTGTCAAGAATTGGTGAATAGCAATAAGAGAAATGGGAAGCACCCACCAAAGGAAACGACCAACAACAATAACCACAACAACACCAATCACAACAACAACACAATAACCACAACAACAACAATAACCGCAACCGAAACAACAATCATCACCAGCAACAAAACAGGAGACAGGAAAATGTCAGGGCATATGCTGCAGCCCTAGCTGGAGGTAAGGTTTATGCTGGAAACCTACCAAAATGCAATCGATGCAACTTACATCATCACGGACTGTGTCCTCCAAAGTGGCCAGAGATGTCAAAAAGGGTCAACCTGAGAAGGAATTCGTAGAGCTAGGCTTTAGAATGCAGTGATAACAGTCCTGCAGAATGTGACTGTTTTGGGTGTGGTGATAAAGGACTTTCAAGACATGTGTCCCAAAGCAAGAACCAGCAGAATGAGGGAGCTCATGGGAGAGCTTATGTGGTGATGAAAATACGCAGCAGAATCCGAATGTGGTCACGGGTACGTTTCTTCTTAATGATCACTACGCTGTATCCTATATGACTCAGTGCTAGAAAAAAGTTTTGCATCTTCTGTGTTTACCCCTTTTATTAATATTTCCCCTGCCACTCTAAACACTAGCTACGAAGTAGAGTTAGCAGACAGAAAAGTCGTTAGCACCAATACCATTTTACATAGTTGCACCTTAGTTTTGTGTAATACCCCCCCCCCCCAACGTGTAACACTCAAAATAGACTTTGTTCCACTCGCTTAGTAGTTGGAGGTTATCCATTGAATGGACTGGTTGGCATACCAGCCGAGCTGTCATAGATTGTTACAAGAAGATTAATCCGTATTCCCTCTTTCGAATGGCGAAATCTTAGAAGTTCAAGCCGCGAAGGCAGAAAAGGATCTTGGATCACTTGCTGTATCAGGCCGATGAGAAAAAGCTTGAGACATTTGTGTTGTCCGAGATTTCCCAGGTATTTCCAGACGATCTGTTAGGTTGACCTCTTGGCGAGAGATAGAAATTTCCGCATTGATCTGATTTACAACAGCGCATCACGCCAGTTGTGTGATCGCCATACCGTTAGCCCCTTCAGAAATGTTTGAATTGCGAACCAGCTTAAAGATCTTCAAGAGAAGGATTTTTTCCGACCAAGAACTCACCTGGGGAGCACCCCCAAGTTTTTTTCCCCCAAATCTTTTTGTCAAGAATAAAGACGGTTTTCGATAGAAGAGTGGTATTGACACATTGAACTAAACAAGTGACTAAAGAAACTGTTACCCGCCACGCTCCCCAGAATTGATGACTTGTTTTGACCAATTACACACAGGGTGCTGTTGTTTCTCCCAAGAAAGATCTTCGTACGGGATATCATCAATTAAGAGTTCAGAAAGAAGATATACAGAAGACAACGCGTTTAGAAACACGTTATGGGTCACTTTTGAATTCACATCATAATTAGCCATTTTGGGGCTGACAAATGCACCAGCCATATTTAAAGACTTAATGAAAACCCGTCTGCAAATCGTAATTTAACAAATTCGTAATTTGTGTCATTGACGACTTCTTAATCTACTCAAAGTCAAAGAAAGAGCATGAAGTCAACCTGAAGACGAGTTAGATCTTACTCAAGAAGAGAAGTTATACGCCAAATTTTCAAAGTGCGAATTGTTTTGGTTACAAGAATACAGTTCTAAGGACATGTGTCAACTATACGAGTATCCACGTAGATCCTACAAGGTTGATCCGGTCAAGAACTGGAAGACCCAAGTCACCTCAGAAAATCGTTCATTTCTAGGATTGGCAGGTCAGTACCGAAGGTATTAGTAAGAATTTAGCCAAGACGCCAAGACCCCTCACCCTGTCTTGACTCAAAAGAATAAGACGGAATGGGTGGTGGGGCGATTAGCAAGATTGAAGCTTTCCAAATTCTGGAAGGAGAAATTAATCAATGCTCCTTGTAAGCACTCCCGATGGGAACCTCTAACGACCTATGTGTCTATTGTGATATCGAAAACAGGGTATTTGGTGCGTGCTGGTGCAGCGGGGGCAAATGATAGCGTACCACAAGACAGTTGAAGATACAGGAAATTTTATACCGCCCCCATGAACTGGAATTTAATGCGTGGTGTTTTTGCCCTTAAAATCCTGAGACATTATATTATGGACGATAAAGTGTCATCTACACTGACTACAAGAGTCTCCATACAATTCGATCAGAAAGATTGAATATGCGCCAAAGCGTGGATCGAGCTGCTTAGTGGATTATGAATGTGAATCAAATACCACCACAGACCAAGGAAAATTGGTGGCAGATGCCTTGATAGAAAGAAAGACTCACCCAGACGAGTACAGCTAAGTATTACTATCATTCTAGACTCAAGACAAAGATTTTGGAAGCACAGGGCGAAGCTTTCAAGGATCCACAAAGCCCCAGCTGAATGGCTAGAGGAATAGAAAGACACTTTTGAGCAACGAGATAATGGGTGAAATTACTTCATTTCGATCGTATCTGATCCTTTATTTTGGTGTGTATAGGAAAGTGATCATGATGAAGCTCATACTTCTAGATATTACTACATCCCGTGTGGATAAGATGTACTATGATCTTAGGAGACTTGTATGTGGCCTGGTATGAAGAGCGACATTGCGGAGTATGTTTAGCAATGTCTTACATGTTCCAAAGAAAAAGCCGAACAGCAGAAACCCTCTGATTTCTTCAGCAACCAGAAATTCCTTGGAAATAGAAAAGATAACAATGGACTTTGTCACAAAGTTGCTAAAAGTAGCAGTGGGCATGATACAATTTGTGGAATGGATAGATTGACCAAGTCGGCTTACTTCTTACCTATTCGTGAAGACTACAAGACGGAGAAATTAGCAAAGATTTATACCAATGAGATTGTAGCACGACATGGTGTGCAGGTATCAATCATTTTAGACCGTGATGGTCGATTTACGTCACACTTATGGCAAGCTTTTCAGGAAGCGTTGGGTACGAGACTAGACATGAGTACGGATTACCACCCTCAGACCGACGCTCAAAGTGAGCGTACTATTCAAACGCTGAAGGATATGCTTCGAGCTTGTGTTATGGATTTTAGTGGCAGTTGGGATACTTATCTTCCATTGATTGAGTTTTCCTATAATAACATTTACCACACAAGCATTAAGTGTGCACCATTTGAGGCTCTGTACGGGCGAAAATGTAGATCCCCCGTGATATGGACTGAAGTTGGAGAAAGTCAGCTTATTGGACCAGAAATTGTGCAAGAAACGACTGAAAAGATTGTTCAAATCAAGGAAAGATTGAAGACGGCTAGGAGTCTCCAGAAAAGCTATGCTGATAAGAGGTGTAAACCTCTTGAATTCTAAGTTGGAGACCGAGTGTTACTTAAGGTATCTCCATGGAAGGGAGTGGTACGATTTGGTAAGAAAAGAAAGCTAGCACCACGATATATGGGACCATTTGAAATTGTGGAGTGTATTAGACCAGTGGCTTATCGGCTGAAGTTACCCCAGGAGCTAAGCTGTGTCCACGACACGTTTCATGTGTCGAACCTCAAGAAATGCTTAGCTGAGCCAGATGTTCAGGTGCCTTTGGATGAGATCGAGATTGATAAAAATCTGCGATTTATCGAAGAGCCTATTGAGATCATAGAGCGGGATGTGAAGAAGCTAAAGTGAAGAAGAATACCATTGGTCAAAGTTCGTTGGAACTCTCGGCAAGGAGCTAAGTATACTTGGGAACATGAAGACCAATTCCGGATGAAATATCCGCATCTTTTCTCCGAACCCGTACCTTCGTCAAATGTCGCAACTTGAGCCTTGAGGACAAGGCTCATTTAACGGGGAAGGAATGTAACAATCCGTATTTTTGATCAATGAACGACGTCATTTAATCCACTATTTATTTCTATTCTCGCACGCATTTACTTTTAATTTTAATAGTTAAAGTTAAAATCGCGTAAGTTAAAAATCAACATTTAACGTAAACGGACACCAAACGAATTAAAGTTTTCATCAAACAAGTATTAAGTAATTATTTTGAGTAAAATTATTAACTTTGTTTATTTTATTTTTATTGGTTACGTAAATTGATTACGTTTCGCGATAAATTACGTTTAGGTATTCCCGGAACCCCCAAAACTTTTCTACGCTTCAACAAATACCCACAATTATACCCAATACCTAAAATTTTCTAAATAAAAAAGTTATTAACTAGTGAAACACCTTCCTTGATTTCATGGGATCACCTCCTAATTAGGGAACCAAAGAACATAACATTAATTATCTAGCAATGTACATCAAAGACCTACTTAGTCATCCTTAATTTCCTCTCCTTGTTTCCTTGTGTTCCTTGGACCGAACCCCCCCCCCCTCTAGTGCATTCTTTGACCACCAAGACCTTCCTAAGTATATATATACTTGCACCTTTGTTAGATAAAATCAATTTTTCTCTCCCTTTTTCCTCTTGAAAAGCCACGGCAAGAAACACCCTTTTGGGTAATCCATATTAATTTTTCTACAACCCATACACACTTATACACATCATACCTAAGATATTCTAAGGTGTTTCCAAGCATTGGATTACCTTTTTCAAGTATTAATCAAGAAAAGTGAAACTAGGGTTTTCATTGTACAAGCTTTGGTTTTGAGTCTAAACACGGGTTTAGCACTTATTTCTCATCACATACATCCTTCCTAAGGTCTTCTTAATACCTTCATACTTTTATTTATCATAATTTTTATTGTGTTACCATGTTCTTTGATGGCTAAATACACCATTAGGATTTTTTTTAATATGTAAAATGATTAACACTTATGTTTAATGATTTACACACTTTTCTTATGTCATATTGTTATATATATCATGGAAAAATGGATTAATAAATATGTTGACATGTTGTTTAAGTATAAACATGATTTTGTATGAATTAGGGTTTTAAAGTTTACTTAAGAAGGTTATGATTAAAAGTATACATAAATGTTATAAAGGGCTGTTTTAAATTCGTGTTTCATACAGTAGGTTTGACATTATATAAAAATAATACGCCTCATGACGATTCCAAAATGATAAGAAACTTGAAAAACCAATTTATAACTAAAAAGATACGTTAGTACGATTTACACGAGAAATTACTTTATAGAACTAAATATTTTTATAAAATTTACTATTCATTACAGAAAGTGATATTTTTAAAACATCAAAAATATGATATAACTTTTAATTACGAGATCGTACTCGAAAGAATCGTTAAAAACGGAGCTATAACGAATAAAATACGACGTTTACGAGTTTACGATAACAAAAACTATAAAAATAAGTATATGTCTGTTATGAACATAAAAATCACTATTCATCAGAAAAAACTAAAATTTAAAATGTTATATTTGAAACCCGACTTAAATACTAAGGCTTGGACGTAAGAAACGCAGCGAAAAGAATTAAAACGAGCAAGTTACGCCATTTTCTACCAAATAATACTTATAAACATTTTTTCGTTATAATATGTTTTCACTAAACGAGTAGACCGGTGATGTAAGCTATATAGAATAACGTGTATTAGTCATCAAAGTACTATATTACTAGGAGTTCATAAATGATGAGGCCTCTTCGGGGTGGCTATCGACGAGTTGCTGATTACGATTTAAAGTGTCCTACTCCCTCATACGTTCACTACACGACCTCTTAATTATGAACCCGATGATAGTATGAAGAACTATAATTAATCATAGTGTTTTAGTACTTATACGAACCTATATTGGATTAGGTTCCTTCGGATTCCTCGTGACGCATTTCATATTGTGAATACTTTTGATTACCATTCACGTCAAGGTGAGTTCAAAGCCCCCATTTTACTATAATTGTTTTACAAAAATCTCCGGGGGTGATTACATTGCTTGTTTATACTATTGACACAAGTGTTTTTCAAAGTGTATGCTATCACATATTACTGCCTGAATATCTAATGCTAAGTTACCTTATTGCCGTGAGGGGTGGGTCGGTGGGGGGGGGGGGGGGGGGGGGGGGGGGATCCCAATTTATCATGAACCGTCAATTGGCTATTATAGTTGAGCGCTATGTTAATGAATAATCTATCGGGACTGACAATCCCCACCTTTCCTTGGGTCACTAGTTTGATCAAGGTGCATTTAACATTGAGAGGTGTTAGGTTGTTGGCAAGCATCCTATATTCTGATTGGGGCACAAATCTAGTTAAGGCTTCGGGGTCATAAGCTTAGTGCAATAATAAACGTTTTGGACTACTGAATGTGTTTCAGAGTCTACTATTACTTTGATCTTGTGGTCCACCCTTTTTACCGATAAACCTATGATTTCACTCAACCTTTGTGTTGACTTTTAGCATGTAATTTCAGGTCCTAGGGTATGAAGATTAGAGGGGAGCCATGGCGGATATCAATGAAGACGGATTCTATGTTTTATCTAAAGTCTATGCAACTTTTATTATCTTTAAAAACTTAAGTCATCTTTTGGTATTATGAAGCTTTTGGTATAATTAAAAATATATGTGAAATGTTTATGACTTATAAAACATATGGGACCTAATTTATAAACTCTGATATTTTGCTATGGCATCAAATGAAATCTTGTCTTAAACATCCATTTATGGTCGTTTCCTATATCTTGATTGTTGTACTTTGACGTAGCACCTTATTGTTACCATTCTACTACTACCTAGTTTTGGGGGTGTTACAGTATTCTTCTTCAAGGTCATTCATGTACTCTTGAATACTTCTTGTATCCTCTTCATCATCAGAACTATCTTGAAAGTCCTGGAGAATATAGGTAGATAAGAAGGCCATTGTCAGTGGATTTGCAGAGACAAGATTTTTCTCTTTGTCAGTCTCATAAATACTGTCTATATGGTTTTCTTTATATTTGAGTTTACCAAATAGAGAAGCAAACTCAGATTCTTTCACATGATTTATGTTTATGAGACTTTGGCAGAAAGCTAGCCACTTCTTTGGTAACCCATTTATAAAACCGCTATTTATCATAATCTTTGAGAGTTTAATGCCATCATTTACTAACTCATTCATCATGGCTTTATATCTGGTGAAAGTTTGTGTTAAAGATTCACCTTATTTGAATTTGAAGGTGTTATAGCACTACTTCAGGTCCATGACCCTACTTTCTTTCACATCAGAGGGGCCATTGTGGTATAGTATCAGGTCATCCCAGGTTGATATAGCTGTTAGGCAGTTTATGACAAAGTTCATTTGGTCATCTGGAAGGACGAACATGATGAGACTTTTGTGTCGTTGATCTAAGTTTGCAGCCTTTCTCTCATCTCCAGTTCATTATCCTTCTGGCTTCCTTTGACCAGCTGCCATGGAGATGAAAGGGCAATTTTTTGATGATGTTTTAAAATTGAGGTTCAATACCAATGATATGGCACATGAACCTCTTTTTCCAATTGGTGAAATTTTCCACCTCTAGTACAGGAGCGACATTTAGCTGGCCACCCTTATATTCAAGAGTCTATGGTACTTCTACTGCTACCATTAAAGATGGATCTTGATTTTAAAAATCTTTGAGCCTTTTTATATATCCTTTGAAAAAGGATTTTATAAACCAGAAGGCTCTGATACCACTTGTTGGTCCTTTGGAATCTGATATAAGGTTTATTAAGTTAAACTTAATCACATTCCATAGCAACGAAGTGAGTTTTAAACATATATATATATATATATATATATATATATATATGTAACACAGAAGTACTTTTCAACGTATAGGTTCTTATTAGAATCAAATAAAGAATCTATGACACACCTTGCTTGCGAAATAGCAAGGTGGTTGAATAACAATTGAGGGTTTTATCTCCTTCGAACTTAAACTCTAACCAAAGTTAAGAGAGTAAGAAAACAAACTACTTATGAATAAACTGAAGCTTCAGCTTTCAGTAGTACCGTTCAGTTTGTTTGAGAGATAAATAAACTCTTCAATATGTATCACATTAATTGGAAGAGATATCATTTACTCTGAGGATCTCTTTCCTTTTATAGGCAAAGGGATTAGGCTTTACAAGTTAACCTAGTACGCGTGTTATAACAACCCGTAATTTTCATCAATGTAATTATCCATCTATTAAACTAGATGCACTGTAATATCCATCTATTATATATATACCACCTTTTTACAGGGAAATGTTTTGCTTTATCTCATTATGCAACGTAACTTGCATCTCTAAAGTAAACGAGCTCACGCAACCTATACCAATGCGATCTATATCTATGTTTATATCATGTAAACATCCTAATATGTCAAGTCTATATATTAATATCATTTTTACCAAGTACATTATCCATTTAACGTACCATTTATAACGTTATATCAAAACAGACTTTATTCATTAAAGTTTATATCAAAACCTTAATTATATGTAATGTATACATATAAAATGAATGTGCAAGCCTTCAAGCATGTGTACAAGTGTACATTATTTCCAAGTAACCAACTTACTAAATCATAACTAGCTCGCTTATTAATATTTTTGAAAACTTCGATTCGCATGTAAGTATTTAGATAGCTACAATATTTTAAGGACATTTTAGCTCTTCGGGCTCCAAACACCCAAAAAACATCCAATTTAAATTCTAATCAGTCCATATTTTATTAGGAAAAATTCATGTAGACAAGTTATTAAGTCTTTAGTTTTTTTAGTCCAACTTTGATAAGGCCGTTACCTGCATCGTTATAATGATTCACGAAACGGGCGAGTACTACATTTTTGGGTAAAACCGAGTACTACGAAATTTCTCTATGATTTCCCCCCGACTCAGACACAAAGTGGGTCAAAACATTAACTAAAGATATGGAACATATTGTATATAAAAAAAGTTTTGCGGAAAAATCACTAGTTTTTACCGGATTCAATTGGTCATAACTCCCTGTTTTAAAAATAAAAAAATTTAAAAAAAAAATTTTTTTTTAAAAAAATTTTTTTTTTTTTAAAAAAATTAAATCAATTTTTTTAAAAAAAAAAAAAAATAAACCTCTAAATTAAAAATAAAATTTTTTTTAAAAAAATAATTTAAAAAAATTAAAAAAAATCTAAAAAAAAAAAAAAAAAATGGATTAGAAAAAAAAAAAAAAAAAAAAAAAAAAAAAAACAAAAAAAATTTTTTTTTTTTAAAAAAAAAAAAAAAAAAAAAAAAAAAAAAAAAAAAAATAAACACACAAAAAATTTTTAAAAAATGTCGGTTTTTAACGAATTTTATATCCGCGCGAAATTATTTAGGTCTACTATATTTTTTCAGAGCCTTGGATATCCAAAACAAAATTAAATGTACGAAAACACCATGAATAAATTCAGGCAGCGAGCTTTTATTATTCGTTTGATCACTTTGTTTCACCTAAAAATTACAACTTTATACTAACCTAGTCCCTTCCATCAATTTTTATCATTTTACCATCACAATAACCACTCTATACTAACTTAATCCCTTCCACCAATTTATCAAGAACAAAAATGATAGAATATATGTGTTATCTAATCTCACAACGAAATGACAAAGAACTAGAGAGAGAAAGTGGGAGGGATGAACACTTAGAGAGAGAAAGGGAAGAGAGAATATTAGATTAGAATAAAATGTAAAATTGAACAACCAACCCGCTCCAAGGTGTGGAGAGAGGTATTTATCCTAGCCTATGGCCGACCACTATGAGGCCTTGTAGGCTTTTCATAGGCTTTGGCCCGTTTACCTTATCAAGGTTCCAAAAATTATACTACGAGCCTATCTTACGATATTATGGAAGTGGCCGATATTTTTCGTATCCCTAACAATCTCCCCCTAAGGGAGGTCACTCCATTTTACAAAATGGTTAATCCTAGCATACTATGCTTGTTTTCAGTCTTGAGCTCGTAGTCTTTAAACTTCAATCATTAACTTGTGATATGTTGTAGTGATCTTTTGACTTTAGGCTTGAGCTTGTTCCTTTAAAGCTTGACTTGTAAGTGAACTTGAACTTCTTTGAGATCATCAACCAAGGCATAATCTCATATCATCATCTTGTTCATATTTTTTCATTAGTGTACTTTGCGACTTTCGAACGGTCTTGCTCCAACTTTTCTTGAGATTGAAGCTTGAATTGAAAAAACAATATTTCTTGAAGTTCTTTAACATTAACACTTTGCCGCTTCAAGAAGGACGTACGGTATCAGAGTAGCGGAAGTCTTGAAACATGTACTTTGAGCTTTCATAATGTCTTTACATATGTTGATCGAATATGATCATGTGGCTATGAATCTTGACTTGTCTTGATCCAAGTGTTGCTACCATCGGGATTACCTGCATGAAAAGGTTAGTGATAATCAACATGTATGGACGAAAGTGTATTTGTCACTTCGTCGAATATGGTTGCAATAACCACGGTTCCCCGTTGACCAGTATAAATACTGCTAGTGAACAGGTAGAATTCTAAAGAATCTCCTTGACAAGGTTTTGCAGCTGCACTAGCCTTTCTCATTACCGGAGCATCTCAAAGCAGACAACACGATATGAGTGAACCAGTAACACAAAGTCCCACCGATTGAAATAAAAATTGATTTGAAAATCAATCGACGTGTCACTTGCTAAAGTGGTTTTGTGACACATCAAGAGTTTTAGCATTTCAAAATTCATCAATCGTCAATTTATAGTCTGGACTGAATCGATATTCAGTGTCATAAGTTTGTTCCATATAGGATCTCACAAGTCACCTACCGTAGAGCTTGTTTGAATACTTTAGTATCACTCTGATGTTCTGGCACTATCACAAGGATAATGCGTAGGACTCTTAAGTTATTACTTGTTTTCACAGTGTGTGAGCAACAAATATAATTGAATAGTGTCCTAGTGAGATTTATGGATGATCTCTTTTGGCTCTAGACTCAATAGTGCACATTTGGTTTTAGTAATCAGAGGTTGGAGCAGACTGCCACCTTTTCAATACCAACTAACTCGGAGTGAGAAAGTCGATAGAAATGTGTGTAATCTTTATGAGAAATTAAACAAGAGTCTTTTGAGAGACCTTGAGTGGCTAGGGAGGGTTGTGCATTGCATCATTGGGTCCATGATGACTATCTTTAATACCAGACAACAGCTTAGTGATTCTGATAGCATATGTATTGACCCAGTTTCTGCCTAAGTGTAAGAAGGGCTTCTTTCTTTTCCATTTATCTTAACTTTTCTTTTTCATTCTTCAACCCCTTCTATGCTTACCAAGACTTCATAAATAACACCTTGTTGGGTTTGTTCCAGTGTTAGCTCTGTCTTAGTCTGCATTTTCCCCTTTTCTTACTTTTTCTCATTTTATCATACATATGGAATTCCATTCTAACTAATGGAATGTCCCTGGGTAGATCCCTCTGGTTCTGGCTGGATCGTGGGAACGAACACCTATACCTAACCACCTTATAACTCCAGGTAATTACATACATGGTCGGTCTTTTGGTATTGTTCACAGCCTTAAAACTATTTGAAACTTCGATAAAGGTACTTTGTTATAATCAAAAACATGGTTGTACCTCCTATGTTTTACTTTTTTATGTGCATTGATAACCGAAAATGTTTAGCACATACGAGGATGGAGTTCACATATGAGTCTTTAAGATCACTTTATACAAGTTATATATATTTTAATCACATTTTCTCCCCTTATCAAAAATGTCAAATCTCTTGATATTTTGGATATCAATTGATTCAAATATGTAAGAAAATTATTTGTGGAGAAAAATGTTCTAATTATATATCAAGCCTGTTATTGGAACATTTTGATGCTCCCCCTTAAATTATGAGGGAATTATATGGTGTTTGAGTACGTTAATTTGAATTTTTTTGAATTTACTAAGAAATTCTTGAAAATTCGTACTCAAACACTATATATGCCTATTTCTAGTCTAACACTACTTATTTACATATTCACAAGATTAGTAATTACAAGTAAATGACTTGAAATGGAGTAGGACAAAATATGACACAGTCATATTGTCCGTTCAAGCAGTCTGAGTCTTCTCCGTAATCTCTCCCACCAACAAACTTTTCCAAGCTCCTCATCAACCTTCTCTCTAGCTGCAACTTATCAATTGCCTTGATCATGATGCGAGACCTTTGTTTGTTTAAATTACTCCATGATAAACGCTCAAATTATACATATTTCTATATGCGTTATCTGTGATTTTATGTATATAAATTGGTTAATAATAAGAACTTTCGGTACTTAATCGAGTATATTTTATATTATAGGTTCTATGTACATGTCGTGGAAGAAAACGGATGAATACACGAAGATTGAAGCTTAAACAAAGAAATAACTCAAGCTGAATGCTTCCCGACACCTGTTCACTATTTTGGTCATAACTCGGTCATACAAACTCTGTTTGATGCGATTCTGGAGGCCACGTGAAGAGAATTCAATTATCTACAATTTAATAAAATGCCTCGGAGCTATAAATGCCATATGTATGGTGAATTTCATTTAATTTGTGGTAAATGCTCTTAAATGAGCTTGGCATTCATTGCAACATATCATCTATCCCTTCTAGGTCCTTCTATAAACGAAATTTAGGCCTCTCCCCCCCCCCCCCCCCCCCCCGCCCCCTTCTTTTTTTACTTTATTTACTTGAGCTATAAATACAGCCTTAAATCCCTTATATCTCACACACATCCATCTACAATCCTCTCCTGAAGTAGAATAAGTTAGGAACTAGTTTTTGGGAATTTGGTTGAAATTGCTCCAAAGTTCTTCTCAAACCCAAGTTTTGATCCATCAAAGAAGCATAATTGAAGTGTTATTTCGAAGCTATAAGTGATTGTGATAGAATTGTTTATAGTTTCTGGGTTTTACTTTGAATATAATAAAGTGTTCTTGGGAAATTCATGTGAAGTCACCATATTTTGCTCTTGGATTTGGTATAATCTTGTTTATCCTTTGAATATGATCTTTGCTGAATTCATGATGAATGTTATGAGTGTTGTTACTTGTTTGATTATGGAGTAATTTTAATATTTTTGTTATAGGGTGTTCTTGTGGAATGTGGATATAAATATATATTATGGATATATGTTTATGTTAGGATTTAGAGCTTCTACACTTAGTACTGTTGATAGTTATAGTTAGTACTGCCAGTACAACGTTAGTACTGCTAGTTATAGTTAGTACTGCTAGTTGTATATTAGTACTGTTAGTATAGAATGTTAGTACTGCTTAAGTGATATGCATGTGATATATTAGGAATAGATATGCATGATCACTAAACTGTAAGCTCATTAGGGTTTTCCTTGGTGTATAAAAGGAACCCTATGACACTAGTTAGATACATAATAAGTTTCATATACAAGTTTCACAAACATTCATAGTTAGTAATCTGTAATCTAGCAGATTAATAGTAATCAAAGTTCTGTTTTATTTATTGTTCTTAGCAATATAAGTTAGTTTCCGCATAGCTTATATTGTTCATAGTCATTGTTTCTATTGTAGTTAGTTTGGATCTATCCAGATTGGCTACCACCCTTAACAGGCTAGAAAGATCTATTAAGTCTGGGATCTACAAGTGGTATTAGAGCTTGTAGAGAAACTCTGAGTAAGAAGAACCAAAACACATCAGTTTTAAACATGTACCTTTTTGATCTATTTAATGGCAGGATCAGATGATGAAAATCCACCACCACCACCTCCACCACCTACCACAACACAACACAACAGAGCCCTTTCACACTGTGTCAACCATTAAACTCCATATTCTGAAGAAAGGTGAGTATGACATTTGGTCATGGAATGAACCACATTACTTGAGCCATACAGACTATCCTATATGGGAAGTCATACAAAAAGGAAATGGTCCTGTAAGTGTCTCAACAGATACAAATGGAGTAATAAAGGTTCTGCCTCCTAAAACTGCTGAAGAAATTTTAGCCCAAGGAAAGAGAAAAGAAAAGCAAGGTCCACCTGCTTTTGGCTTTACCAGCAAGGACATTTAGCAAAATTTCACAGATTGATTGATGCTAAAGAGATGTGGGATGCTATCAAATCCAGATTTGGTGGTAATGATGAATCAAAGAAGATGCAGAAATACATTTTAAAGCAACAGTTTGAAGGCTTTTCTATATCCAACTCAGAAGGACTACACAAAGGTTATGACAGGTTTCAGAGTCTTCTGAGTCAACTTGAGATTCATAGTGCAGGCGTCTCCACTAAAGATGCAAATCAAAAGTTCTTTAGGTCTTTACCTTCTTCCTGGTCCCAAGTATCCTTAGTAATGAGGACCAAACCAGGAGTGGACAGTCTTATTTTTAATGATCTATATAACAATCTTAGAGTCTTTGAGTCTGATGTTAAAGGCTCTACTGGATCATCTTCTAGTGCACAAAATGTCGCCTTTGTTTCTTCTGAAAGTACTAGCAGTACTAATGATGTTAGTACTGCTTATGGTGTTTCTACTTCTTCTGGCTATAACCCACAAAAGGAAAACTCTTTATCATACACTGATGAACTCATGTACTCTTTCTTTGCTAATCAATCAAGTGGTCCATAATTGGATCATGAGAATCTGGAGCAGCTTGATGAGTTTGATTTAGAAAAGATGGATTAGAAATGACAAGTAGTCATGATTTCAATGAGATTGAAGAAGTTTACAAGAAGACAGGTAGAAGGTTGCAGTTTGATGCCAAAGAACCAGTTGGCTTTGACAAGACCAAAGTTGAGTGCTTCAATTGCCACAAAACAAGGCACTTTGCTAGAGAATGCATATAAAAAGGAAATCAAGAAAGCAGAAGGAGAGATACAGGGAACACTGGATATAAAGCAAAAGATAATATGAGGAGACCTGGAAAATAGGAGGAACCTAAAGCTTTGGTAACTCTTGATGGGGAAGGTGTTGACTGGATTGGTCATGCAGAGGATGAACAAGAGAACTTTGCTTTGATGGCTTACAACAATTCAGGCTCAGACACTAAGGTAACATCTTGTTCAAAAGAATGTGTGGAATCATATGCTAAACTTAAAAAATTATATGATGAACAAAGGGAGCAACTTGGTGACGCTAGTATAGAAATTCAAGCCTATACTCAAGCTTTAAAAAAGGTAGAGGCTCAATTAGTTGCTCATCTGAAAAATCAACTTTGGTACAAGGAAAAGAATTAGATTTATGAAAACTTGATTTGATGTTAAACTGATGTGCTCTACATTTCATAAGAAACTATTAGCAGAAGCTGTTAAAAGAAAAGATTATTAAAAACGAAACTTGAGAATTTTCAAAAGTCTTCTAAAGGCCTTAGTAATATGTTAAATTGTCAGATGAGTACTAGGACAAAATCTGGGCTTGGGTATGTAGATCAAGTACTACGAAGGTGTCTTAAGTATGAAAATGAAGTTTTTCAAAGTGTTTTTGTAGTAGGTCAGTGATGTAGAAGTTAGTCATGTGCACTGATAGATTTGATAATGTTGATGGCATGCATGATGTTCCCCCTCTAATAACAGGAAATTACATGCCTCTAGGACCTGAAAGAGAAGTAGATAATTCTATTTCACATATGGTCCAAAACAATCTAAAACTAGTAAATCTGATACTCAAACCAGTAATTTTGACTCTTGTGAGTCCAAATCTAGTGTTGTAAACACTTGAAATCTGTGCCTTGAACCAGTTGTAGTTGAACCAAATAGTTGTTAGTCAACCATATAAGTTGGCCTGATGCTCCCTATCATTGAGGAGTATGACTCAGACAGTGATGATGAATATGAGATTCAACCTTTATAAAGAAACAGGGAAAAAACCAGTTTTGCTTTTGTTAAGACTGTTAAGCATGTAAAAAATACGCCTAGGAAAATGTTAAACGAAACAAAAAACATATAGTCCAAGACCTAAGCTGACAAAAGAGACTGGAATGGTTTAATGACCAAAAGGTTGGGTTTGGGATATGGGTTTACTAAAAAGGCATGTTTTGTATGTGGCAGTTTTAGTCATCTTATTAGAGATTGGAATTTAATGTGTGCTAGATAGACTAAAACTGAGAAAGTATGTCTCAGACGAATACCAACCCATCACATTCTAAATCTATAACCCTCCGCCACGTTGAAATTAGGTGATCTCAACCATCGCTCACTCGCCGCCCTCCCCCCACTGAAAAACAGCCCCCCCCCCAATCACACAACGCCCACGAGCTCCCCAAACCACCCCCCCCCGCCCCCCCCTGTCTCCATGCCGGGCCTCACCACCCACGTCGGCTCAAGGACGAGAAGAATCCAAGCCCCCCAGTATGGTAACAATGTTGCAAAGCCTCTTGCATCATCACCCAAAACAAGTTTGTTCCAAAAAAAGCAGTTACTAACTAAAACTAACTTATTTTCCAATTTATACTACTAGACAAAAATCTCTCTCTAGTCAAGCTAGCAACAACTAGTTTGCTAGGAAAGTTTATAATGCCAGAAGACCATTGTGAATGAAATTTAGGACCAAGAAATAATTTTTTTATAAGTCTTATTCACTTATTGAGGCCCGTTTAATAGCATCAACAGCACCAAAAGCTAAATTTTTCAAATCAAAAAGTTAATACTGCTGGGAACAAAGCAGTTAGTGCTGTTGGGGGCATAAGGGAAACTGCTGTTAAGACCTCAGCAGGTTGTAATTAGAGACCCAAAAGGCATTATTGGTGAACAAAGTCTCCAATTACATAGTGGATAAAGCTTTAGTAAAAATGTTATTTAAAGATCCCACTAGGCAGACCCAAGTCAGCAATGACTTGGGTCCCTAAGAGAAACTAATTTCTCTTATTTGATGTTGTGAGGGTTTAATCCACAAGAGTTTAAAGAACAAAGGGATTGTTGATAGTGGATGTTCCAGGCACTGACGGCAACAAAGCCTACCTTGTTAAATATTCAAGACTATAATGGGGCCCTGTTGCTTTTTGGAGGTTGTAAAGGTTACATAACTGGTAAAGAAGGTAAAATAAAAACAGGGAAAAGTTAGATTTGCGGTGGATGTTTGCTTTGTGAAAGAACTAAACATTTCAATTCTCTTTTCTGTGGTTATAGATTATGTGGACTAGAAGTACTAGGTTCTCATCACAGACACTGAATGTATTGTGTTGTCTTCGACTTTATGTTGCCTGATGAAATACAAGTAATACTTAGGAATCCCTAGACTCAAATCAATATGTACACGTTTCAACATAGAGGAACATTGTTCCTTCTAGGAGGCTTTAGCTTGTTTGATTGACAAAGGTCCACATTTGATGTATTAACAAATGGCATAGAAGGTTGGGTCATTTGTTATTAAACTTTAAAAACTTAAGTAAAACTTAGTGATGGGAAAACCTTGTAAGAGGTTTACCTTCAAAGAATTTTCAAAATGCAACACCCTGTGTTGCTTGTTAGAATGGAAGCAAACACAAGGCTCCTGTAAGGCCATAAATAGTGAGCTGCTAATTCTAGTCAGCCCTTACTGCTTTGCACATGATTATTTGGACCCACATCTGTAAGGGCAGTTAATCCTTATAAGACTTATTGCATGGTTATCACTGATGATTTTAGTAGGTTTAGTTAGGTGTTCTTTTTAACTAAGGATGAAACTAGTGGAATCCTTAAGGACTTTATAAGACAAATAGAGAACCAATTAAATTAAAAGGTTAAAACTATTAGATGTGATAATGGTACATAATTCAAGAACAGGGACATTATTGAATTTGGTGGGTCAAAAGGGATCAAGAGGGAATACAGTAATGCCAGAACTCCACGACAAAATGAAGTTACTAAGAGAAAGAACATGACCCTTATTGAGGCTGCTAGAACAATGCTAGCAGATTTATTTTTACCTAACACTTTTTGGGATGAAGCAGTTAGTACTGCTTGTTATGTCCTTATTGGGTATTAGTGACCAAGCCTCAAAACAAGACACCTTATGAACTTATAACTGGTAAAATACCAATCATAAGCTATATAAGACCTTTTGGGTGCCATGTGACCATCTTAAATACCATTGACCATCTGGGCAAGTTTGAAGGGAAGTCTGATGAAGGGTTTTTAGTTGGGTATTCCCTAAATAGCAAGGCTTTTAGGGTATACAATTTAGAAACTTAAGAGAGTTGTAGAAAACAATCATATAATTTTTTTGAAAATTAAACCAAATGTTCGCAGGGAAAAGGACCTAATGTCTGTTTGATCTTGATTATTTAACTGATTCAGATGAAATTTTATCTCAGCCTGTAAGATCAGAGAATCAAGCTAACAAAACTACAAGTCCAAAAGAAGCTAATTATAGTGCAGGTACACAAGATAATATTGATGCAGGAAATTCTAAAATGGAAGCTGACCCTGCTCAAGACTACTTTGTACTGCCAATATATTCTTCTTATACTTCAACAGTCAAGAGCTCAGAAGCAAAGAATGAAGGTGAAAAGTCTAATAAGGATACTGGTTTAAAGACAAATGAGGAGCCAGTAGATCAGGAGGATCAAGCCTTTTTGGAAGAGCTTGAAAGGCTTAAAAGACAAGAAAAGGAGGCTAATGATGCAGCTGAAGCTCTTAGAAAGGAGTTTGCTCAAGAAGCTGAGGATTTGCTTATTCAAGCAGGAGCTGCTAGAGCTACCAGTACTAACACAGTTAATACTGTTAGCACACCAATTAGTACTGCCAGTCCTTCAAATGTTTTTAGTACTGGTGGACCTGCTCTAAACAACACTAACCAAGATGATTCTCAAATACCTGCTCTTGAGGATATTTATGACAATCCAAGTGATGGGATTTTTACCAATGCATCTTATGATGATGAGGGTGCAGTGGCTGACTTCACTAATTTAGAATCCACTGTGAATGTTAGACAAGGAGCAAATTTAGTCCTCATTACCACATCAAGGATAGGCTTTTCATCCTTCAAACTATAATTCTTGGTGATCATAATTAGCAATTCAACAAGAAGTAAAGTGACTAAAAGTTCTGGAGCCCATGCTTTTGTAAGTTATGTTCAAAAGCAAATGGAGATAAATCATAAGGACTTCCAGCATTGTTTATTTGCTTGTTTTTTGTCTCAAAATGAACCCAAGAAGATCTAAAGCACTTGAAGATGAATGTTGGTTGTTGCTCATGCAGAGAATTGCTGCAGTTCAAGATTCAAAAAGTTTAGATTCTTGTAGATTTGCCTTATGGGAAGAAGGCTATTGGAACAAAATGGGTTTATAGAAATAAGAAGGATGAGAGAGGAGTAGTTGTCAGAAATAAAGCAAGGTTAGTTGCTCAGGGACATAGGCAAGAGGAAGGGATAGATTATGATGAGGTTTTTGCTCCTGTGGCAAGGATTGAAGCCATTTGCACACCTTAATATTTAAGTCCTCTAACTCTTAATTTATGATGAATCTTTTTAGCCTTTGCCTCTTACATGGGCTTTATAGTCTATCAAATGGATGTGAAAAGTGCCTTCCTTTATGGAAAAATTGATGAAGAGGTCTATGTGTCTCAACCACCAGGTTTTATAGATCCTAAGTATCCTCAGAAAGTCTACAAGGTAGTGAAAGCACTCTATGGCTTACACCAAGCTCCTAGAGCCTGGTATGCTACTTTATCTACTTTCTTGTTGCAGCATGGATACAGAAGAGGAAACTACTTTATTGACATGGTCTCTTTTCATTAAGAAGGACAACATGATATATATAAGGTATAAAGTTTATGTGGATGATATCATATTTGGTTCTACAAAGAAAACTTGGTGTGATGATTTTGAGGCATTAATGAAGGGTAGATTTCAGATGAGTTCTATGGGAGAGCTCACCTTCTTTCTTGGTTTACAAGTCAAACAGAAAGCAGATGGTATCTTTATAAGTCAGGATAAATATGTTGCAGAAATCCTGAAGAAGTTTGACTTTGTCAATGTTAAGACTGCTAGTACTCAATTTGAGACCCAGAAGCCTTTGGTCAAGGGATGAGGAAGCCGGGTGTGGGTGATGTGTATTTCCATCTTTATAGATCCATGATGGTTCCTTAATGTACTTGACTGCTTCTCTGGCCATGATATTATGTTTGCCGTCTGTGCTTTGTTCTAGGTTTTCGGTCATTACAAAGACCTCACTTTCTAGTGTTGTCAAGGAGAATTTTTAGGTATCTACACGGGCAAACCCAAACTGGGCCTTTGGTTTCCTAAAAGTGTCCTCAATTGACCTGGAACCTACTCAGAAAGTGGGATCTATGCTGGGAGCAAATCTTGACAAGGAAATCTACAACAAGAGGTTGTCAAATTTCTTGGCAGGTGGATTATTTCTTGGGCTATGAAAAAAGCAGGACCAATTGTGGCTACTTCTAATAAAAGCGGAAGAAATATGTTGCTGGTGCAAGTATTAGGCAAGTTTTTGGGATTCAAATCAAAAATGTTCAGACTATGGGTTCAATTTCATGAAACACAAAGATCTCAATTGATAATGAAAGCACAATATGCATTGTAAAGAATCGCAGTATATCATACCAAAAACAAAGACATTTTGGCTATTAGGCACCATTTCATAAGGGGGATGCTTATGAGAAGAAACTTATCCAGGTGCTTAAAATCCACACTGATGACAATGTAGCTGATCTTCTAACCAAGGCATTTGATGTTAGCAGGTTCCAGTTCTTGGTTGTTTCTATTGGGATGATAAATCCATAAGCTGCATTAGTTAAAGGGAGGCAATATGTGTGTGTTACAGTTTTTTAGTGAAGTGATGAAGTGTGTGAGAGAAAAACATTTTAATCATAAGTGATGCATTTCAGGAAGTTCATTGGGATTTAGAGAGTCATTGGGAAGAGCTTTAGATGGTACTGAAGCACTGATGTTACCTAAATTGTTCATTCTTTGGTTGGCAACAGTTAGTACCGACAGTGCAGAGTTAGTACCGATGGGCAAAGTTAGTACCGCTTTTAGAGAGTGAAGAAAAAGAAAAATTCCGCCAAGGGTTATAAAGTTAATTTGAATACGGTTTCCTTGATGTAGGGGCTTTCCTAAACCTATATAAACCCATTCAATACACAGATCACTTACGTAATCTCTCCTCAATACGTTCGTTCATACAAACCCTTATCTATATCTTACCGACGATCACTCATTCAAAAAATAATGTTGTTCTTTGAATCGTGCCCTAAGCACAATATGGTCGCATATTTAGAGAAGACTAATGGGAATGCTGAGTTTCATGAGATCATTGATTTTCTTACGCGAAGTTCCATTCATCATGCTCTCACTGTAAGTCCAGTAGTTTCTACTACATTTGTTGAACAGTTTTGGACGTCTGCTAAGTCCAAAATAATCAACAATGTTAGGCATAATTACTGCCAAAGTAGCTGGCAAGCCTGTGTCTATCTCTGAAGCATCAATAAGAAGTGATCTTCTTTTTAATGATGCTGTATGGGAATAGACTGTAGGGATGAGCTCCTTGGTACCGAACCGTTTCTGGTACCGAACCCGTACCGATTTGGTTTGGGTACCGATTTTTTCCCGAGCATAAATTAGTGGTACCGGTACCGTACCGAACGGGATTCGGGTACCGGTACCGGTACCGGGAAATCGATGGTTTTTCCCGTTTTTTTCGGTAATTTCCCGATTCGGTACCGGTCCCGTACCGAATTAGTGGTCCCGATTTTTTTTTACTCAAATCATGGTACCGGTCCCGTACCGTATACCGGGATTCGGTACCGTTTCGGTACGGAACCGGTACGGTTCCGGGATTCGTGTCTATATGCTCATCTACTAGATAAGATCACTCCCTTTCAGGCTATATTTGATGCTATACAGCTTATGGGGTATGAGGGGGATTTAACTGTGTTAACATTTAACAAAGCTTTGTTTTCACCCCAATGGAGGTTTCTATTTCACCAATGACTCGTTATTATAGCTCAAAAGCACCTCTTGGGATCAAAATTCCCACTAACATTGCCACTGCTGTAATTTGCTTAACATCTAATCAAAAATATAATTTTTCAAAATTAATTTTTGATGGTATGCTTAGACATTTAGATGCAAAGAAGAAGTTTGTAATGTACCCACGTTTCATTTCAATCTTTTTAGATAAACAGCTAGAGAATGTACCTGTACCTTTAGATCATTTCGTGGTAAATGCTTTTGACAAGTAAGTTTGTTCCTTGATGGTTAAAAAGGGTTGTAAATATTTTCAAGGAAAGCACACCTTTATTTGCTATATGTTGGTAAAAAACCAACTGAGGATGAGGGTGCCCCTTCAGAAAGACCATCTGAAGCACAACCTACACCCTCTCCTCCTCACCCAAGTGAAGCAACTGTTGACCCTCAGTCTGACCCATCCCTTAGACCTTCACCTTCTACTACTATTCCTCGTTTCTGTTCCAGGAAAGTTATGGTGGGATCATGGAGAGTCCAGTATCCAGTGATTCAATCATTTCAGGGCAATGAGGGGACATGGACACTCCAAAGTGTTTATGATCTTGTATCTCTTTGTGGTACACAGGTTTTAGATCAGTGCCAAGAAAATTCAACACTTGAAGGCATAGATCAAGTAAGCTCAAGAAGCAAGTCAAATGTTATCCACACAACACTAGGCATGGATGAGAGTGTCTCCTTGAATGCCAAAGTTGGCAGGAAAGAGATCCTTAAAGAAAAACTGGTTATGCAAAAGGAGTATGTATCCAAACAGGGGAGGAAGTCTGCCAAAGCTGAACCTTCAGTCCATAAAGATCCATTATTTGATGAGATTCCTGAAGATACATTAGATTATATGGAGACTAGGGATGCTCAAAATTTGATGGAGGGACAAGAGATGGTAGTGGATGAAGAGAAGGAGAATGCTGAAGATGTACTTAGTTTAGTACTGCCAGTCCTCATGAGGGACTATCTCTTTCTGATCCAACAAATCCTGAACAAGATGATTCAGAAATACCTCCACTTGAGGAAAAAAGATGTAGTAGATGAAGAGAATGAGTATGTACTGATGATCAAATTGAGGGTACTGATGAGCAAAGTAAAGGTACTGATGATCATACTGAAGAAGGAAGTGCTACTCAAACTACTCAACCACCTACTTCTACAATATTTGGAGATGATGAAACAATAGCTCAGGTTCTTCTCAACATGAGTCAAGCCAAAGCAGTTTCAAGAGAGAAGGAGAAAGGTGTAGAGTTCAAGGATATTGAAGAAACTGACAGACCTAGGCCTACTTCAACAAGATCACTTTTGACACTAAAGCCTCTTCCAAAGATTGATCCAAAAGACAAAGGGAAGAAGAAAATAGAAGAGGAGGATGAATCTGAAAGTGAGTCTGATGGTATTCCTGAAGCTGAGAAGAAGTTTAAACAGCTTGCCAGTGATGAAGAAATGGCTAGGAAAGTACAAGAAGAGTGGGAAGGTGAAGAGGAAAGAAAAAGATTGGCTGAAGAAGAAGCTACAAATGATGATCTCATAAGAAATTATGATGACATAAAGGCAAGAATTGAAGCTGATAGACTCCTTGCTGAAAAGCTTCAAGAAGAAGAAAGAGAGCAATTTACAGTAGAAGAAAGAGCAAAGTTCCTTCATGACACAATTGCTGCTCAAAGAAGATTTCTTGCTCAACAAAGATCAGAAGCTATCAGGAACAGACCACCAACCAAGAATCAATTAAGAAATCAAATGATGACCTACTTAAAGCATGTGGGAAACTTCAAGCATGCTGAACTGAAAATCAAGAAGTTTGAGGAAGTACAAGCTTTGTATGAGAAGATTAAGAGGTCAGATGAAGATTTTATCTCTATTGGGTCTGCTGAAGATGAAAGATTGATCAAAAGGATGAATGAGAAAGGAGTTGATTTCTCTAAGGATGAAATGATCAAGGAGGAGAGTAAAGCAGAAGTTCAGGAGGAAAGCAAAGAAGAAGAAAGTAAGAAAAAG
Source organism: Tanacetum coccineum (assembly GCA_026074375.1). Lineage (NCBI taxonomy): Eukaryota > Viridiplantae > Streptophyta > Magnoliopsida > Asterales > Asteraceae > Tanacetum > Tanacetum coccineum. The sequence continues at coordinate 40,222 of BQNB010024627.1, forward strand.
AGAAAACTTGGTACAAGGAAAAAGATGAAGTCAAGGAAAAGAAGATCACTTCAAAACACTCTAAGATAAATGACAAAGAGAAGATAGCCGAGATTACACTTACTAAAGCTCCAGATGAGATAAAGATTGGATTATGAAATACTTGACAGAAAAATCCTATAAAAGAATAGAAAGACAGAGGTCTGAACAAACCACAGACTGATCAAGTTGAACACTTTTGAAGAGATTAATCAAAATGTGGTGATTAAAGTAATGGACAAAATGAGTATACTTAGTACTTTGATGAGAGTATTGTCCATATTTGATAGAGAAGATTTGAATGTTGTGTATCAACTGGTGATGGACAGATTTCAAGATGAGATACCTGAAGGTTTTGACAGAGTACTTTAGGGAGATTTGATGGTTATGTTCAACCCAGATGATGAAAATGAGTTTTGGAATTCACAGCTAGATTGGAGTATAATGAGTTGGAAGTTGCGTAGTTCTTCAGGGGTACATACCTTAGTGACTGAAACAGGATTAGTCATCCATATGCTGGTAGAGAAGAAGTATCCTTTGAGAAAGGAAGTACTGATGAAAATGCTGAATTTAAAGTTAGAGTCTGAAGAAGACAGTACTATGGCATTGGAGTTGATTAAATTTGTTAAGAAGCTACTTGCAGAGTTAGAACCTGAAGACTAAGGTTGATAGAATTGAGAAGGGTTTGAGTATTGGCTAACCACCACACAACAAATGGTCATCAGTTCACCATGCTTAACAGGCATAAGAACTGGCTAGTCCATAAGCAAACGGCTTGTGGTAAAGACTTCTCAAATCCGTTTATGGTTAATAATTTACCAAAAATTGTAGGGTTCTCAACTCACCTTGCTTCTATGGTGAAGAGTTGGCTAGTCCATGATCAAACAGTTTTATGTACATACTAATCAAATCTGATTGACAGCTGATAGTTTGCTAAAACTAATATGGTTTTACATATGCACCATGTTTAGGCAATGAAGCATTGACATCCAAAAGCAAACGTATTTGGTTAAAGACAAATCAATTCCGTTGATGTTGACAGATTACCAAAACTGTATGTAAATTAACTCACCTATGTTTATAAATGAAGAGTAACTATCCCAGAGCAAACAGATGGGAGCTTACTGGTAAAGGAATATTAATCCGTTTATGGTTTTCTCTGTGTATTGCCAAAACTACAAAGCTAACTTAGTTGGATTGTTGCTGAAAAGATGTTGTTGTGTTGCTGAGAAGACAAAGTTGCTGCTGTAGAAGGATATAGTTTAAAAGATCAAGAAATGATAAGAGTGTTTGGATACATCCTCTAAGAGCTTAAAGAAGATAAATTTGAAGAAACATGAAGGTAAAAGAGTTCAACATTAATGTTTAAGAGAGATAGTTTAGGATTATTGATTTCCTAAACTTAGTACCGACAGTACAAATAGTTAGTACCAGTATATATATAGTTAGTACTGAACATACAAAGTGGTAAGTACATGATCAGTTATTATACCAGTTAGTAGAAAATAGTTAGTACCAGTTTAAGAGATTATGTAAATGAATATCTTAGGAAAAGATAAGTATCGTTTTGTAACCTGTTAGGGTTTTAACCTAGTCTATAAAAGGATCCCTCTTGGCATAGTTAGAAATACGACCTCAAGATATCTCATAGCAAAAAATCATATCTTATTAGTTAGTAATCTGTAATCATTCAAAGCAGATTAATAGAAGTTATTATTTAGTTATTCATTGTTTTTCTTAGTACTTATGTTAAGATTCCGCATTAACACATAGTATTCATAATTAGTGTTTCTACATAGTCAGTTGTATTTATACATTTTGGCTAGCATCCTTAATAGGCTGCAGAGATCTATTCCTAAGAGGGACTCACACTTTAGGATCAAAAACATTCTCATACGGGTTTTCAAGACGAGAGAGGTGATCGGCTGCATAGTTTTCAGCTCCCTTGGTATCAATTACTGAAAATTTGAATTCTTGAAGAAGTAAGACCCATCTAAGCAATCTTGCTTTGGCGTCTTTCTTGTTGAAGAGGTATTTCGATGCGGAATGGTCCGTGTAAACAACACTCTTGTTCATGATTAGATATGATCGAAACTTCTCAAAAGCGTAAACTACCGCAAGCATTTCTTTTTCTGTTGTTGTGTAGTTTGATTCTGCTTTGGTCATGGTTTTACTTGTGTAATGAATTGGTCGGAAATGCTTCTCAATCCTTTGCCCTAGGACCGCACCTATTTCATAATCACTTGCATCGCACATGATTTCAAAAGGTTGGTCCAAAAATTCGAAAGCAATGAGAATTGGAGCTTCGGTTAACTTCTTTTTCAATGTTTTGAAAGGCAAGAATGCAATTCTTCCGAAAAAATGAAAAGGATGTTCTATTTCTACGAGATGGGGTCATAGGGTCGAAGAGATTATGTGTAAAAGTCCTTGATAAATCTTCGATTAATCCACCATCCCCGAGAAAACTTCTGATTCTTTAACGGTTTTGTTGGGTGGAGGAAGCATGAAATTACATGGACTTTGGCCTTATCGACGTCAATTCCTTTCTAGAGATCCTAATGTCCTAAACAATGCTTTTTTTTGGATTTTTGAATTATAAAACAAGAATGAAACTTTCGAGGATGAAAGGATCTTCAAACCAAATAAACTAAAAACGAAGGAATCTTAAACACTAGTCCCCGGCAGCGGCGCCAAAAACTTGGTGTCAAAGTTTTAGATACACACAATAAAATACAATATAAAATATAATATTCCACAAGAGCAATTAAGAAAATTCCCTAAGGAAAATTCACTCTCAAAAATATATATAACATAATGTATAATACGTATATTTAACCGGGTAAATATGATCACCCGGGTCGTTTCCCTAACGACTAGTGAAATTGAAATCTCGTTTTAAGCTTGGATTATGATTTGAATAAGAAAATAGATGATTTGATGATCTATTACTACTAAATAAAAGGCAACAATTAAAATTGAACAATTAAAGGCAATTACACATTTAAAATGATTAACGGGAAACAAATATAACGCGACAAATAAGCAAGTAGACTAAAATTAAATCCTAAAATTGCAAACTAAGTTTCTAAACCTAAATTAGGATAAAAGAAAATTTTAAGAAAAAGAAAAATATTTTTTAGATTATTTTTGAATTTTTTATCAATTAAAATCTATTTAATTCTAATTAAAACCTAAAAATAAGAAAATAATTGAAATTATATTTTTCCTATGTAAAATAAGTAAAAAGATAATTTTAGAAAAAGGAATTACTATTTTTGGGTTTTTAAATTTAAAGATATGATTTTTCTAAGATTTAAACTAATTAAAATTAATTAAACTAACTATTTAACTAACTAGGGACTAACTATGCAAATCCCTAAAGGACTAACAGGAAAGACTAACTAACTAACGGAGGGACTAACTGAGAAACTTTAAAGTTGCAAAACCAACCCCTGAGACCAAGCCCGACTTCAAACTAAGTCCTTTTTAGGCTTAAAAATAAGATGAAACTAAAAAGTGCTTTTCAGCAAAAACTTAAAGAAGCAAAGTTATAAAATAAGCTGAGATGAACAATTTTAACAAAAACACCTAGAGCTGAAATCCACTAATAAGCTCTTAAAGAGCTTATCTTTAAGCTGTTTACAGAAACTAGGGGTTTCCCCTTGGATTTACTAATAAGCTTGTAACAAGCTCGTTTTAAGCTCAAAATTAAAAACAAAAGAAGTTCTAAACTGCTTATAACTTGCTTAAACTATTGATGAAAAGAAATCTAACCTAGAAACACTGAAAAGCAATTGAAATAGATGATTAAAATGCTAAACTCAGAAAAACCTCTTAAAAGTACAAAATTATAATAAGCCAGCTGATATAGGTCCTAAACTTTTGAAAACTAATTCATTTATAAATAAGCTAGCTAACCAAATCTTAAAATCCTAAGCTATAAGCTGGAAAACATAAATTTAAAAACTAAAATGCAGCAAGGACAGTTTGGCTTTTCAGGCTTAATCAATTACTTTTAAGAGTAAAATAAAGCTAGAAAGTAAAATTTTCCTATTTTGACAAAAACATTTTCGCTACACCGGTTGGTTTGGGAAATTGTTCGGGTAAGACCTAGAATCGCTAATTCTAACACATGTTAGTATCATTTAGACCGGAGTCCGAAGCTTTTTTCCAAATGGAAAAGGCAAATGAATTTATCTAGCACCTAAATCGGCTAGGCTATGCAATTATACAAACTCCGAAAAATCACAAGGATTAATAAATCGACCGGCGGTCACCTAGCTTTTCCAGAGCTTTTGAGGACAACACGCAACTACAATTCCATTCAAAGTGTCTGGTAACATCGATTAACTTTCTTTGTTATAAGCATCCTTTTTAACATGGAGCACAACATTGGCATATGAAGAGAGCACATCCGGAAACTTAGCTTCAAATGAAGATTACGAAAATTTCCATAAACTTTAAGCTAGGATATCATCCTTTTAACAAAACGAATTCTCTCTTTGCAAGTCATTGAAGGTAAGGCCAAACTAGTCCCTTTTGTCTTTTTGGTTAAATTTAAAAATTATAAAAAAAATCTAAAGAAAAGGCTCTTGATTGGTTTTTTGTCTTGTTTTGATCATTGGAGACTAATGGAGTTGGGATGTCTTCAGTTGCTAGGTATCTCCGAATCCTTTGTCACTCGGATCCTTTACCAACCACCGACGGTGGAAACGGAGTCTATTATATAGTCACACTTCGTGGCGGTAATTGCCTTGGCTTCGTTCCTAGGGTTTGGAATGGTATTGCTTGGTAACGAACTTGAACTTGAAGCTTGGTTGGTGTGATAGCTTTGCATGAAACTGAGCATCATCTTCTGAAAATCATCTTGCTTCTTTTGAGAATCATTGTAAACTCTTTGAAAATCATTTTGGTTTCTTTGAAAATTATCTAACTTCATTTGCAAGTTATTCATATTCGCATCATTATAGCTTAATCAATAAACTTTAAAATCTTTTTTAGACCCACCTTGACTTTAGTGAACTGGAGGTTAAAGCTTGATTAACCAAAGGTTTGAATTTGTTTGTGGGTTGGTATGTTGGGGCTTGATAAACTTGATTTGATTGTTTGACGTTTTTAATAAAGTAGTTCTAGTCTATACGGTTTTGATTGAAATTGGAATTGGTTCCTTGGTAACGGTTTTGGTTGTTTTGAACATTCGGTTGATTGAAACCCGGTGGTTTCATTTGACTTGCTAAATTAGATGGTTGGTTTCTTTGAAGAAAATTGCCAACGGCTGCGGTTTGTTGAAATTGTTGGATGTTGTCATGAAAAACGGGAAAATCGTTTCCACCTCGAGTTTAACAGGACAATGTTAAAAATTGTGATCGATCCACACGTAACACATACTTTCTCAACCGCTTTGACGGTGGCGGGAGTAGTAAACAACTAAAGCTTTCATTCCATTCATCATTTGTTCATCTTAAATAGTCACAAATATCCTCAGAGAGAAGCGATAATTGTTGAATATCGAAAGAATTAAATTAGAAGGTGAAGAAGTAGAAAGAGGAGCATCCTTACACCCCCCCCCACCCCCCCCAAAAAAAAAAACTCTTGAATCATTAGCACGACTTCTGAGTAGCGAACTTTTGAAGTTGCTTCAATTATCGCTAATCCTTCATGAGCATCTGTCTAAGAAAGTTGCACCCGCAAGCGGAAACTAAGGCATCTGATCGTTGGAAATTCAAAGAATTGTAAAAAGTATCGAGTTGGTGATTCCGAAAAGCCATGTGAGGACATTTACGAAGAAGTCCTTTAAAACTTTACCCATGAAGCTTTCATTGAAGGTTTTCCGTTTGGTTTTGGAAAAAAAGAAATGATCTCATTCCAGATAGTAAGTTGGTTTTTTGATGGTGGAGAAGAATGAATTATGAATTTTGCAACAAGGGTTCTCATGTGAGAATTGATCTAGGAGGTTCCTTATCTAACCAATCTCGGGCTTCACCGTCTAGAGAAAAAGGAAAAAGCAAAAGCTTTATCGAAGTGTTCGGAACTTCGGGATGTCTAAACGTTGAAGTGACTTTGTTGAAAAATCAAAGGTGATTGTGAGGGTCTTGTCTACCCGTAAACTTATTACTTTGCACAAGATTGATTAAAGGTTGTTTAAGCTCGAAATTAATTTGCATATATTTATGGAACAACGAATTGCATCTTCATATCCCTCGTAGGAGCTGTAACAACTGAGCCATGGTAAACGATTTTCGAGGACCCGTTGCAACCAATGTTTTGATCGACAATTGGTTCTTCTAAATCAAAATTTTTAACAACAACTGGAGGAGTTTGTTGTTGACGACGTTTTTGAGATTGCGAACGAGTGCGCATAAAAAGAAAAACTAAAAATCAAAAAGCAAAACTTTACACTAATTTTTTTTAATTAACAATGAATTTTAACGGTTACACGGAAGAGACTTAAACCAAATAATCAACTACTTCACGGTAGCTCTCAAAAATTGCTTTTCAAGTTGAGCCCGTACTTCGTATAAACACAAATGCCAAGTGTTGAAATCTTTAGTTGAGATTTGGGAAACCAAAACAAGTTTCACGCGGAAATTGATTATGATAATACCTTCGTTGAGAGTATTATATTTTGGTATTTTTACCAATTAGTGACTTTTATTTCTTAATTAAAAAGAAAGATTTTTTTATATTTTTGATTTTTCTATTTTTTTAATCTTTTACTTATACTAAAAAGAAAAGGAAAATATTTTTTACTTTTTTATATTTTATGATTTTTTTGGATTTTTGAATTATAAAACAAGAATGGAACTTTCTAGGGTGAAAGGATCTTCAAACCAAATAAACTAAAAACGAAGGAATCTTAAACACTAGTTCCCCGGCAGCGGCGCCAAAAACTTGATGTAAGATTTAATATACCCAATAAAATACAATATAAAATATAATATTCAAAAGAGCAATTAAGAAAATTCCCTAAGGCAAATCCAACTCTCATAAATAATATATAATATAATATATAATACGTATATTTAACCGGGTAAATATGATCACCCGGGTCGTTTCCCCAACGACTAGTGAAATTGAAACCTCGTTTAAGCTTGGATTCTGATTTGAATGAAGCAAAGATATTTTTGATAATCTATATCTACTAAATAAAAAGCAACAATTAAAATTGAACAATTAAAGGCAATTAAACAATTAAACAAATACGGGAAATAAATAAAACACTACGATTAAGCAAATAGATTAGAATTAAACCCTAAGATTGCAAACTAATTTTCTACACCTAAATTATGATAAAAGAAAATAAAAATATTTTTTAGATTATTTTTTGAATTTTTTATCAATTAAAAAACTATTTAATTCTAATTAAATCCTAAAAATAAAAAAAAATAGAAAATAATTGAAATTATATTTTTCCTAAGTAAAATAAGTAAAAAGAAAATTTTAGAAAAAGGAATTACTATTTTTGGCTTTTTAGATTAAAAGATATGATTTTTCTAAAATTTAAACTAATTAAAAAATTATAAAAGTAATAAAACTATTAAAAAAAATCCTAAAAATTTTATAAAAATTACACTAAATAAAGAAAATGTGCAGAAATGATAAAAGAAAATTTTAAGAAAAAGAAAAATATTTTTTTGATTATTTTTGAATTTTTTATTAATTAAAAACTATTTAATTCTAAAACCAACCCCTGAGACCAATTAATTTTTTATTAATTAAAAACTATTTAATTCTAAAACTATTTTTGAATTTTTTTATTAATTAAAACTGAGAAACTTTAAAGTTTCAAAACCAACCCCTGAGACCAAGCCCGACTTCAAACTAAGTCCTTTTTAGGCTTGAAAATAAGATGAAACTAAAAAGTGCTTTTCAGCAAAAACTTAAAGAAGCAAAGTTATAAAATAAGCTGGAGAGAAGGTGAACAATTTTAACAAAAACACTTAGGGCTGAAATCCACTAATAAGCTCTATAAGAGCTTATCAATAAGCTGATTACAGAAACAAGTGGTTTTCTCAAGGTTTTACTAATTAAGCTATAAAAAGCTCAAAATAAGATCAAAATGAAAAAAGAAAGATGTTCTAAACAGCTTATGAGTTGCTTAAACTAAATGAGAAAAGAAAATAGAGATTAGAGTACTAGACTATAGCTGAAAATGAAGGACAAGGTAGCAAACTCAGAAAACAAAGAAATAAGCACAAAAACCAATTAAGCTCAAAAGCTCAATAAGCAATACTGGACTAAGAGCTTCTGAGGACTTATGCAACTACTAATAAACTATCTATTTAAGCTATAAAAGCAAATTCCTTAAGCTAAATTTAACAATTTAAGAAACTACTTAATTACCTACTGTTTTTGGATTTTTGGCTGTTTAAGCTGTTTTTTAAGCAAAAATTAAGCTAGCAAATGAAGTTGGAAATGGAAAATAAGCAGTGACTAATCCTAAGTTATATGAAAACTAAAACAATCCTAAATCTAAGCTTCTAATTCCTATTTTATCTATCCTAAAATGAAGCTTAAAGATCAGCAGTACTAACTGATGTTAGTACTGCTGGTGCAATTGGCACAAACAAAGACCAATAGTGCAGGCTCCCTTTGAGGTTTGGTGCTGCACTAAACACTCTCTTTGAGTGTGGATAAACACAAAACAAGCACAAACAAAAGCCTAGAGGACCTAACTCAAAAATAAGCAATCCTAGTTTAAGATTTAAAGTGTCCTGGTGCTGAACCTTTTAAAATAAGCCATAACTTTTTCATTTTCAAAATTTAACCTATAAAAACTATTTAAAACTTGTTAATTTGTAAAGACTCAGCTGACTCAAGTGTTTTGCACCAATTTTATTGACTTTTAATGGTCAAAATAGCTTATGCCAAACACTCCTTAAGATTATTGACAGATTTGAAAAGCTTCATGAAATGAAATCTATTTATCAAGAGTCTAACACCAGATGATTTTTAGCTTATAACAACCTAATTAAACCTAATTAACAACTAATTAAGCAATAATCTAAGATTTAAACTAATTTTCTACTATTTTTGGTTTTTAAAGACTTATAAGACAAATTATATAAGAACTATAATCTAGACTAAGAAAATCAAGAACAGATGAACAATTAGGACTATTAAGCTAAATGATCCACAAATAAGCACTAATAAGCTAACTTAATAAGCAAATAAGCAGATCTAGGATATAAAGCAATAAGACAACTATCTAAGCTAAAAAGCAAGGAAAATAAAGAGAGACTTACTTATTCCTCTAGCTAAACAAGAGGTCCTATTGAAAGGCAGCTACAAGCTCTCCTAGCTTATAAATAAGCTAGGAGTTAAGTCCATAGAGATCCTTCCCTTACTGATCTCTCTTCCAAATAAGCTCATGAATTCAAATCCAAAGGTAAATAGAACTTAAGCTGATTTATTGAATTTAAGTATGATTAAGACAATTTTAAGCTCAAACCTAAGCTTATAGACTTAAGTGAGCTATAAGAGCTTATTGAGATTAGTAAGCTAGTAGCTTATGATTTGAAAGCTTATGAGATTAAAAAGAGATTAAGACAAAAGGAAACTAAATTTTATTGAATTAAACTTGATTACATTACAAAAAGCTAGAATTGAAATTACATTAAGCTAAAACATGAAAATTTAAGCTAAAATTAAAAAACTACCCTAAAAGCTACTAACTCCCAAAAAAACTGCCCTTTTTGTGTGAGGGATGAGGCTCTATTTATAGCCTTGTGAGGAAGCTTCTAGGTCTTCATTCTGTTAGACGCGCCCTCTAATCTTCACCATCCATATCTTTAATCATTTGAGCTTAAATCTCATCCGTTTGATCAAATTGTGTGTGATAGAGGATTGCCAGCGTGTCATTCTTTGATGTGACATTGTGTTAGATGTGTGAGTGAGTTTAGTGTAAAATCCCATCAACCCTTGTGCTTTCACCATTGCTGACGTGTGATCCTCACTTGAGTGATTAGTGAGAGCCCTTTGTTTTGACTAATTTCTCCTTGCTATCTTGTAAATGAGCACTTGAATTACCTATCTTGCCCATCAATTTTGGAAAGCCCTTTGTTCTTACCGAGGGGTGAAATGTAGGTGACGATGAACAGTGAATGGCGCCATTTTTATTTTTAACTGAGTTTGGGTGAAAACGGTTATAAGAGTTTGGGGTAATGACATTTTTGGTCCCTCTCAATTCTTTGTCCAATTTTAGTGTAAAAGGATTTTCGGAAATGGCAAGAGTAGTCCTTGTGGTTGTAGTGTAAAAAAGGTTTAGGAAATAGCAAGAATGGTCCCTGGAGTTTATAAAAAGAGAGTTGGGCTATGGTTTTGGGCTTATGGATCCGGGTGAGGCCCAATTAGGCTTAGGGACCATTTATGGACTTTTCTGAAAGTTGAGGGGTTATTTTGAGATACTTTGGGTCTTGTTGACTTTTGTTGACCAAGATTGACTGGAGTTGATTGTAGGTTTGACTTTTTTTTCAGGCTTTGGCTTCCGGCTTTTGTTCACTCTTCCGTTCTCGTGTCCGTGCTTGCTTGTTTTTGATGGTTTTCTTGTGATTTCTGATATATCCGTACCTGCACACTCAAAACACAAATACAAGCATATTTTTGCCATTTTTGGTCTGTTTTGGGTTTAATTGGGCTATTTTAAGTATAAACGGATATGTGTATTTTACACTTATCAGGCTTTTTGGGTGTAATCCTAGAAATTTACCATTTTAAACAAGTTACTCCATCTAAATCCATTGTATTTCATTATTGCGGTCTCAAATAGATATACCAAGCCAAGTTCTAAAGTCTACTACATCACTGGCACACTCATATTTTTTGGAATTTGGGTAAACATTTGGAAACGGATAAGGTTAACTCCTCACAATATCTAATAAGGGTTATTGTGTGTAGGTTATGTAACATGTAATTTCACAATAGTATGTTAGAAAAAAAATTAAATTTAAGCAAAATTTAAGCATTTTAGTGTGAAAAAGAGGGACAAGTATTGGTTTGGTATAGTTTTATTAACACGTATTAATAAATATTATAAAAATTATATAAAATTCCAAAATACCCCGTGAGGATCAAGGTAGAAACGGAAAAATCACATGTTTATTATAATAATACGTTATATTTACCGGTAAGTGATTACCGGGTCGTTTTTTCAAAGATTTATGAAATTAAGACCACGTTTGTTGTTCGGACAATGATTTGAATTGGTTCGAAGATGATTTGTTTCCTAAAATCCTAACAGTGAGCAAATTAAAGGACAATTAAACCTAACTTAAATAATGAGAAATTAAACTTTACTAAAAACGCAAAACGGGATCCCTAAACGGTGATTAAAAACCCTAAATTTCCAAAATTAAACCTAAAATGAATTTTTCACTTTTAATAGACTCTAATTGACTAAAAAGTAAATTTTAAAGAAAAACTAAAAGAACAAAACGGAATTAAAATGAGTTTAAAAATACGAAAAACGTGAACGGAAACGAATGCCGTTCTTTAAAAATTGAAATTTTGCAAATTAAACCCTACGGAAGCAAAACTAATTTTCCTAGAAACTATATGATAAAAGAAAATTTTCTAAAAAAGAATTATATTTTTTTGATTATTTTTCTATTTTTTATGATTTTTTAAAGTTTTTAACAAAATAAATGTTTAAAAATACTAAACTAATATAAAAATCTGAAAATTATAGAATAGCTTGAAACTAAGAGGACCTAGGAAAAAATAGCTTGGTTACAACAGCTTTTCGTATTAGCTACGAAATAAGCTTAAACACATATTAAACTAATAAGGGTAAAAACATACTACAAATTTTTAAATGTTGTTGAAGCTATAACGAAAAAAGACCCCAGGGCACGTTCGGGTAGTGAGTTTGTGTGTGAGGCGTTTATAAAAGGCTGTGGGTGGTTGAGGTAAGGGGATTCGTGCTTCTCTCCCTCCGCATTTCCATCTTCCCTTTTTTTTATTTTTGAAAACGTATAAATAGCAAAGTTGTAGAAACCTGAACAACAAACAAACTTTAATAAAAAATTATTTTTTGAAAATCAATAAATAAGCTGAAAAACTGCTTATAAGACAGAAAAACTCTTTAAAACTATTTTTTTTAATTTTTTTGGCTTTTTATCTAAAATTGACAACTTAAAAAGCTAACAATATGATAAAAGCTAGGAAAGCAAACTATAAGCAAACTATATTAAAACTAATAAGCTAGTTTAAACAAGAAAATAAGCAAAAGGAAAGGAAATTAAGCACTTAACAAGACTTGAGACCCAAACAGACCCTACAGGGATCTTTGAGCTTATTTTTCAATAAGCTCTTGGATCCTTATGCACTATTAAGCTACACTAGATTAAACTACAACTAAAAAGCTCTCTAAAACATCTTTCAGAAACTATTTTGAAATTCAATTGCTTATTGAAAAAGCTTGTTGAAAACAGCTTATACTAAGAACACTTAGTACTTTTGGTTTTTGAAATTGAAAAGACAAGAAGCTATTTTAAAAGCTAAAAACAGATAATCAAATGAGCTTAACTTCAAAAAGCAAATTGAAACAGATTAACTATGAACCCTAATCTACTTGAATGCTGAAAATCAAAATTTAAGAGCAACTTTTACCTCCTGAAAATTTATGATGAAAAAGGCCTTTTGCTGTTTTTCTTACTGATGCAGTTGACACAAAGAGTGACCAAAAGATAAAACCTATAAGTGCAGACCAAAGTAAACAATCCTAACTCTCTTAAGACATGAAACTAAAGGCAATTAAAGCAAATTCTAATCCTAGAACTGAATTAAGCTGATTATGCTAATTAATACTTAACAGATTATGAACTAGTGAACACCTAACCTATCAAAAACTAATTAACACTAATCTAGCTTATTAGACCTACTCTATCAAACTTATATGAGATATTAAAATCAAAATCAACAAACCAAAAGCCACAAACAGTTCTTAACTTGAGGTTAGAACTGTTGATCCAAACACTCCCTTAATTTTTCTAAAATCCATTTAAGTTTATTAGATTTAAACTAAGAGCTTAATTCCTTAATACCAGATAATGACAAGTTAACAATGTGACTAATAAGCAGATATAAGCAGCAAATAAGCCAGATTAATAAGCTAATAGCTAAACTAATATTTTTTTGGTTTTTTCACTAATTTATAACAGATTATGAAAACAAAGATTTAAGACTATAAATCAAACTCAATAAGCTCAAAATTTCTACAATAAGCATTAATAAACAAGCTAGGACAGAAATAAGCAAACTATAAACATAATTAAACTAATAAGGCAAATTTAAACTAATTATTAAAGACAAAAAAGTGAAAATAGACATAGAACCTGAATCCCAGCTAAACAGGGACTAATGCTCTAATAGAGCTTATGTCTACAAGCTCTGGCTTATTTAGAATAAGCCAGTGAGGTCTATAGACCCTTCTAGGTTTGGTCCATCATCCATTTTTAAGCTGAGGTATTTGAGGGAGAATTTGTGTCTTAAAAGCTCAACTAAGCTTATTACAGCTTAGTTGAGTAAATGAACAGCTTATGAGTAGCTTAAGAGCTTATTTGAACAAAACAAGCTTATTTAACTATTTTAAGAAAAATTTAAGAACTCAATGCAGGAATTTAAACTTTTGATAATAGAAGATGCTTATTACAAAAATGAAATTGAAATTACATTAAACTAAAACATTACTTGAAAGAAAATTACAAATTTAAAATCTAATTTTAAAAGCTACTTAAAAACTACTCCTAGATATCTTCCTATGAGTGAGGAACCCTTGTATTTATAGCTGCATAATGAAGCTTCTAGTCCTTCAGGTTGTTATACGCTCCCTTTGATCTCAACCATTAACTTTTGCCAATCATTTTATCCTAACTTTGAGCCGTTGGATTAGATTTGATCACACGGATTGCCAACATGGCATTCCGTGTGTTAGTCCATTTGTGCTTCTTTTACACTCACATTAGTGTAAAAATCCATTTCCCGTGTGTTTCTTTCCATGCCCGCATGTCATTCCCCTTGTCCAAAATGACCAATCATAGCTCTTGAGGACGTATTCTTATGCCAGCTTAGACCTTGTCACTTGAATTGCATAGCCACGTCCTCAATTTGCATTTACCCCTTGTTTTAAGGCTAGGTAAATTGAAGAAGAAGATAAACAGTAACAACAATATTTCGCGCCTTTTTACTTATAAGGGTGCATTTAATTTCTGTTGACCCGGGTTATATTTCGTTTAACTTTGGGTCTATACAAAAGGGATTGGGCCTGGGATATGTTTTGGGCTCGGGTAAAGGGTAACAGGTTATAAGGATTTGGTTTTAACGACCGTTATCTTTTATTAATAAAAAGATAACGGTTTTAGGGTTTTAGGGTTTTAGGGTTTTAGGGTTTTAGGGGCTTTTTATGAATTTTGATTTAACATTAAGGGCATTTTGGGAATTTTGAAAGGTTTTGTCTCCTGGTAGTTGACCAATGTGAACTATGAGTTGACTTTGAGCTGACTTTTGTACTTTCTTGCTATCAAATCCCTGGCTTTTGTACACTCTTTCCTTTCTCGTGTCTGTGTTTGCCCGGCTTTGACCGTTTTCTTGTGATTTTTGTTATATCCATACCTACACAATCACAAAGACAAAACAAGCAATATACAAGTATTTTAAGCACAATTTTGTCTTTTATGGGTCATTTTTGATATAAAACGGATATGTGTTTTCACACATATCAAAATTCCCCAAACTAAGCGATTGCGTGTCCTCACGCAATATTATATGCTTTAAAACCAAATACCTCAAAACTTCCTCAAACTAAATCTTTGAAAAGTAGCAAAGACTTTTGTGGAGAAAGTTAAGAACGATTGATGAAAACTCCACATCCACGTTGTGGCATAGGAGATTAGGTCACGCAAATATGCGTCTCATTCAATCGTTAGCATCTAAGGAGTTAGTTAGAAACTTACCTAAACTTAAGTTTGATCAACACTTTTGTGATGCTTGCAAAATTAGAAAGCAAGCTCATGTTAGTCATAAGGCTAAGAATATAGTCTCAACGACTAGATGCTTAGAACTCCTTCATATGGATCTCTTTGGTCCATCCGTGGTACGGAGTTACGAAGGAAATCGCTACACCTTAGTCATAGTAGATGACTATTCTAGGTATACTTAGACTAGATTCCTTAAGGACAAAACTGAAGTCTTCGATCAATTCAAAATATTTAGTAAGAAAATTCAAAACCAATTAGGATGTACAATAGTGTCAATAAGAACCGACCACGGTAGGGAATTTGATAATGAGGTGCAATTTGGAGAGTTTTGCAATGCCAATTGAATTACACATAACTTCTCAGCTCCACGCACTCCTCAATCAAATGGCGTGGTTGAAAGGAAAAATAGGACACTTCAATAAATGAGTAGGACTATGTTGAATGAGCCATCGTTACCATAAAAGTTTTGTTGTAACGCAGTAGACACTTCAACACACATTCTCAACTGAATCCTAATTATAGCCATCTTAGGAAAAAATACCCTACGAACTTTTAAGAGGTAGGAAACCTACTTTAGAGTGTTTGGAAGCAAGTGCTTCATTTTAAACACTAAAGACTACCTTACAAAGTTTGACCCAAAGTCATACAAAGGTATCTTTTTAGGTTGCTCTCAAAATAGTAAAGCCTGCATCATCCTAAATAAACACACTAGGAAAGTCGAAGAATCACTTAACGTGACATTCGATGAAACTCCTCCACCCTCTAAGCATCACCATTGGTGGATAATGACTTAGATGAAGAAAAAGAAATTAAGGTTATCAAAAATAAAAACCTAGAAAACGACATTGTAGATGAAACTTTAGAGATTGACGAAATAGTCAATATTAAGGAATCTAGGAACCATCCA